>SJYC01000243.1:0-76515 GCA_006408675.1 Madoqua kirkii
CAAAAATAAGTTGGTTATAGGGCGCTGAGCATTACAGAGAAATGGGAGAGATTTCAGGTGTCTCACACGATCTCCTAGATGATTGGAGGGGCAGCATCCACTGAGAAGGCACAACGGAAGGGCAGCTGCAATGAAAAAAGCATATAACAGAGACTCAGAAGACCTCGGTTTAGGTCTGAGTTTTTGAAAAACTACCTTGAAAATAATTGGATCAGGTTATTATATAAATACTAAGCCCTTGTGTGCCTCATTTTTCTCATGTTTACAGCAGTAAGGTGGAGAAGAAGTATACCAAGAGGACTTAGGAGTCAGGGTGCATGAATTCAGTTGACAGCTAGGAGCGTGTGATTTTTGGCTAGCTACTTAAGTCTTCTCAGTTGGAAAATGAGGGTAATAATAACACCAGAAGGTTGTTATGTATCTGGCACATAGTAAGCCCTCAATAAATATTTGTTCTTACTATTTTTATTATTATCTCTATTATAAAATGATATATCTGTCCTTTGAGGCAGCACAGTATAGTGGTAAAGAGAATGAACTGGGAACATTTAGGCTGCATCTGCCATCCACTGCTGTGTGATCTTGGGCAAGTTAGTAATCTTTCTGAGCCTCACTGCCCTTATCTGTAATATAAGGATGATGAGGGCATCTACTTCATAGAGCTGTTGTGAGGACCAAATGAGATGATAAATGCAAAGTGCTTTGATGAGAGTCTGGCACAAAATGCTTATACATTTGTTGTTATTATTGTTATAATTATTATTGCACTAATTTTAATTTTTAGGGTGTACACTGTTTGGGAGGGAGGGTATTCTATGTTGTTACTTTTCCATGTTAGTGACTTTGTTCAGATAACAGAACAGGCTCTGAAGAGACAGTCCTGTATTTAGTCAGGTGACATGTGGGGTGGTCTGCAAGCCGGTGAAGCCGAGGACCGTGGAGAGCCTCTGAAATGGCTCATCTGAATTAAATGGGACGACTTTGACTTTCTCCTCCAGATTCTGTGTGGGAGGCTTATACATTTGCTTTGGTAATGAGTTTGCTTTTTCAGCCAAAGAAGAGGAGAGAATAACAGGAGAGAGAAGGCGTGAGAGGCAGTCATAGAAACCTGGCGGCTCAGCTCCTCCAAAATGGAAAAGGAGCCTACATTTCGGCAGAAACGAGAGAGACAACGAACAACCTCAACGCTCATTATGATTTAACTTTGAGATAGCAGCAAATGCCAGCCATGTGACTACTGAAGCCTGTGTGAACTGTAAGCAGGACAAATGGGGAAATGGAGTGTATCAGCAGGAGTGTAAAAGATAACCTGCTCGCGTACAGGCTCTGCAGATGCTAGTGCATGTATATGCTGTTAAAAGCTATGAAATCTCTCTAAAGCGATCATTTCCCTTTCTATGGCAGATGATCCAAAAATCTTTGTTGTGTATTTATTGTAACAAAATTCTTAGGACCTTTTAAGGTGCTCTCTCTCTGTTGTGAAAAGAATGTAAACTCGAGAGTAATGAGGTTAACAGGCCAGAAGCCATGATGAATTGGAAGGCACAGTGTCTCACATTGCTCAAAAGAGTAAGGTAGGAATTCATTTAATATTTTTTTTTTCCTGAAAAGAAGCATTTCTCTTTGTGTTCTAGAAGATTCAGGAATCTGATTGCCTAACAGTGTCAGTTCCTTTGCTTCTCCCCGTGTCTGGTATTATTATACATGATTATCATTAGGATCCTCTTTCTTTGACTTTTCCCATCTGAGAAGAGCATTATCTTCAGCATCATATTGTGAGATGGAAGTTAGAATGGAATAGCTAGACATTAGTGTTTGTCTAGATTAATGGCACAAATTGGGAATTTAATTTGATCTTGGGTATTAGAAAGGGAAATAGTGGAATCTGTAACAGATTTTATATTCTTGGGCTCCAAAATCACTGTGGACAGTGACTGCAGCCATGAAATTAAAAGCCGCTCCTTGGAAGGAAAGTTATGACAAACCTAGACAGCATATCAAAAAGAAAAACATAAATTTGTTGTCAAAGGTCCATATAATTAAAGCTATGGCTTTTCCAATAGTTATGTATGGATGTGAGAGTTGGGCCATAAAGAAGGCCTAGTGCCAAAGAATTGATGCTTTCAAACTACAGTCCTGGAGAAGACTCTTGAGAATTCCTTGGACAGCAAGGAGATGAGTCAGTCCCAAAGGAAATCAACTCTGAATATTCATTAGAAGGACTGATGCTGAAGCTGAAGCTGTGATACTTTGGTCATCTGATGTGATGGCCAACTCATTGGAAAAGACCCTGATGCTGGGAAGACTGGAGGCAAAAGGGAAAAAAGGGCGGGAGAGGATGAGATGGTTAGATAGCATCACTGACTTAATGGACATGAATTTGAACAAACTCTGGGAGATAGTGAAGGACAGGGAAGCCTGGTGTACGGTAGTCCATGGGGTAACAAAGAGTTGGACATGACTTAGTGAAGAAACAACAACAAATTTGAAGAATAGCATAATTTAGTGTCCATAATTGTTTATCGTAAACTTTTTTTTGCCAGTGCTTTGACCATTTAATTCTATTTAATTTTACATAAAACAAATAATTAAAGACAAGCATCAAATCTAAGCAATACACAATTAAAATTAAGCTTGCCGTCTGTATTGTGTAGGCGCGGTTTATGTAGCAAGCAAATACCTTTCAAGCATTAACAGTACATTTGAAGGGATTGTCTGCAAAAATATAAAGTTTTAAAGCTGTAAGCAGAAAAGTATAAAGTAGGGCCAAAGGAAATTTATGGGAAAATTAAGGTTTATATATTGCTTGCTTTACCATTCTTCTTTAAAAAAAAATTAGATAAAGTTGACATATAACATTATACAGTTCCAGCTGTACAACCTAATGATTCAATATTTGTATATACTGGGAAATGATCATCACAATAAGTCTCGTTAACATTCATTAACATACATAATTAGAAAATTTTTTCTAGTGATGAAAACTTTTGTGAAAGTGAAAGTCGCTCAGTTGTGTCCGACTCTTTGGGACTCCAAGGACTATACAGAAAACTTTTGAGATTTACTCAGTTAGCAACATAACACAGTACTATTTACTATAGCCCCTATGCTGCACCTTTCATCCCTATGACATTTTTTTAATAACTGGAAGCTTGTACTTTCAAACCCTCTTTACTTATTTTGTACCCCTCGCTGCCCCCACCTCTGGTAACCACCAATCTATTCTCTGTATCCATGAGCTTGGTTTCTTATTTGCTTTGTTTTTAGATTAAATAGATCTGTGAGATCATGTGGTATTTGTCTTTCTCTGCCTGATTTATTTCACTTAGCATAATACTCTCAAGGTCCATTCATGTTGTTGTAAATGGCAAGGTTTCCTTCTTTCTATGGCTGAATAATATTCCACTGTGTATATATATCTTCTTCATCCACTCATCTTCTTTATCCATTCATCTATCTATGGACACTTCGGTTGTTTCCATAGCTTGGCTATTTTAAATAATGTTGCAATAAACCTGAGGGCACATATATCTTTTCCAACTACTATTTTCTGTTTTTCTTTCTTTTTTTTTTTCAGATACGTATCCATGAGTGGAACTGCTGAATCAAATGGTAGTTGGAGTTTTAAACCTTTTGAGGGGCCCGTGTATGTTCTTCATAATGGCTGTACCAATTTACATTTCCACCAGCAGTGCACAGGGGTTCCTTTTTCTCCACATCCTCACCAACACTTTAACTTAAATGTTTTAATATGCAACATCCTAAGAGAGTTTTGCAGAATTTTAATATATTTGAAGAAATTTTAGAAATATTTAAGTCAACTTACTTGACTCATTAAAGATAAAATGATATCAAGGGGCAATTGCACAGTTGCAAAGCAGAGATGCAGGTCTATAAATGTCCTTAATTCAGTCACATTTGTTGAATTCAAATGAAGATCTGTAGTTCCCTGTATAGAGAAATGCAGAAGAAAGAAGCAGCTCCTCAGTCTTTTTCCTGGTGGGGCTTACTCTGTCTTTTGGCACCATAACTTTATATATGCAATAAAGTAGAAGGTGGCATGAATCAGGTGACAAGGGCCAATGCCTCTGGTGCCTCTTTGATCTTGGGCAAGTCCCTTAAAACCCTGGAGGCTAGAGTTTCTTCATGTGAAAGATGAGCAAGTTAGAAAAAACATTTTATAGTATCTTTTTTAGTTCTAAAAGTGTATGGTTTCAAGTGAATGAAAAGTTACAAACTGCTTCATTCACTTATTCACTGAGAGTATCCTTGGAGCTAACTGGACACAGAACAATAGACTGGTTCCAAATAGGAAAAGGAGTACGTCAAGGCTGTATATTGTCACTCTGCTTATTTAACTTCTATGCAGAGTACATCATGAGAAACGCTGGACTGGAAGAAACACAAGCTGGAATCAAGATTTCTGGGAGAAATATCAATAACCTCAGATATGCAGATGACACTACCCTTATGGCAGAAAGTGAAGAGGAGCTAAAGAGCCTCTTGATGAAAGTGAAAGACGAGAGCGAAAAAGTTGGCTTAAAGCTCAACATTCAGAAAAACGAAGATCATGGCATCTGGTCCCATCACTTCATGGGAAATAGATGGAGAAACAGTGGAAATAGCATCAGACTTTATTTTCTTGGGCTCCAAAATTACTGCAGATGGTGACTGCAGCCATGAAATTAAAAAATGCTTACTCCTTGGAAGAAAAGTTATGACCAACCTAGAGAGCATGTTCAAAAGCAGAGACATTACTTTGCTGACTAAGGTCCATCTAGTCAAGGCTATGGTTTTTCCAGTGGTCATGTATGGATGTGAGAGTTGGACTGTGAAGGCTGAGTGCCGAAGAATTGATGCTTTTAAACTGTGGTATTGAAGAAGACTCTTGAGAGTCCCTTGGATTGCAAGGAGATCCAACCAGTCTATTCTGAAGGAGATCAACTCTGGGATTTCTTTGGAAGGAATGATGCTGAAGCTGAAGCTCCAGTACTTTGCCCACCTCACGCAAAAAGTTGACTCATTGGAAAAGATTCTGATGCTGGGAGGGATTGGGGGCAGGAGGAGAAGGGGACGACTGGGGATGAGATGGCTGGATGGCATCACAGACTCAATGGACATGAGTCTGAGTGATGGTGATGAACAGGGAGGCCTGGCGTGCTGCGATTCATGGGGTAGCAAAGAGTCGGACACGACTGAGTGACTGAACTGAACTGAACTGACTGAAGTGCTCTAGTGGGATTGTGGATGTAAGAGACATTTGGGCCTGCTTTCAAGAGGGTTACAAAGCAACAGCAAGGCTGACCGGCTAGTAATTAAAGTGCCCTATGCTCAGTGTGCCCTGTTACCCACCCCCTGGCTAACTTGCTGGGGGTTCACAGGAGGGCAAGTTCATCTCTGGGCTTGCACGGGGGCCACCATGCAGGCTGTGGTGGTGTGTGATAGACCCCAAAACATAAACGGAAGTTCAGCAGGTAGAAAAGAAGGGAGGGTGCCCCTGGCAAACAGTAGTATTGACAAGACGTAGTCCTGGGCTTGAAGGGTTAACTCAAACATGCGTATATCAGTAGTGAAAAGTCAGAGAGACAAGAAGAATTGTCTGTGACTTGATTGTGAAGAGCTTTAAAAGTCACGCTAAGAACTTTTGACTTTAATCCCAAAGGCACTGGTGAACCATGACAAATAGGAGACACGATCAGATTTCTCTCAGAAAGTTCACTTAGTGGCACTGGGGAGTCTGCATAGAGGGAAGTTGGAAGGCAGGGGAAGCTTTTAGGAAATTATTTGGATGGTCCATGGGAGCAGTGATGAGAACCCTACCTGGGGCTAGGACAGTAGGGAACAGGGAGATAGGGACACATTTGAGAGATGGCTCAGAGACAGAATGAACAGAATCCACTTATTCATACACTCAACACATGTATTCAGGCTGTGCTGTGTGCCAGCCAGTATTAACCATGAAGAGGACATGAGCAGTGCTGATGCTGACCGGGCGTGTTCCGAGTAGAGCAGAGGGAGGTGGTACTATCAGAGTGGACTTCTAAAAGAATGTGGTCTGACCTAGCTTCCCTAAAAAAGAGAAGATAAATAAATTCACAGAAAGAAGCAGGGGAACATTTTATTGCCCAGTGAAGGGGCTTGTAAGAATATAACAATGAGGAGACCATCAGGTATGCTTGACTAGCAAAGAGTATTTTTTTTTCCCCCTGCTGTGCTTTGCAGTATGTGAGATCTTAATTCCCTGACTAGGGATCAAACACACACCCCCTGTGTTGGAAGTGCAAAGTCTTAACCACTGTACAACCAGGAAATTTCCCAGAGGGTCTTTTTTAATGCAGAAAAAAGAGAGATAGGCAAAGTTTGGGGGAGAAGAGAGAGCAGAAACACCTAAATTTGATGTGGTAACCACAGGGTACCCTTCTAGGTTTTTAGAACCCACAGGGAACTACTGTCGGTTTTTAGGAGGAGAGGAGTGTGGTGGAGTAGGAAAAAAATGATGGAATTAATGTTTGCTGCTGCTGTTGCTGCTAAGTCACGTCAGTCGTGTCTGACTCTGTGCCACCCCATAGACAGAAGCCCAGCAGGCTCCTCTGTCCCTGGGATTCTCCAGGCAAGAACACTGGAGTGGGTTGCCATTTCTGTCTTGGAATTAATGCTTATAGATTTGGATTTTGCCACTAACTAGCTGGGTCATCATTCAGATCACTTAATGTCTCTGAAGCTCCTGTTTGTGTAGTTAGGGTGGGAGCAAAAAGGCATTTAGATGGAAATCCAGCTAAGAGACAATTAACCGTAGTCAAATCAAAAATGCATGTGAAGTACAGCCATAGACCAGACATTATATAGACATTGAGGAGCAGGCAGAATAAATAGCAGGGAAATGACTCTTCCAGACTGCTGGGTACCTGGATGCAAAGATCTTGTCCAGGAAAAGCACGGATAGTTGCCTTTGTTTTCTTCCCTCTCATCTCACCCCACTTCTCCCTCTGGATATGGCCTTGCTGATGCTGGTTTCGACTCAAGAACCAAAAGGATGGATGATATCTGGAAAAATTTCCTATCAAAGCAGTGGATTATTTGCATATGCTCCCAAATAGTGATGCAAGTCCCAGGTATAGAAGGATTAGAGTTGGGCTGCATCATACCCCCCAGCCCCTCAGGTGCTTGGGACACCAAGGGAAGCTGGTAAAAACAACTTCATCTGCTTCTGCTCTGGGTGGCTGCCCCACTGGTCTGGCATTCTTGGCCAGAGAAATCAGGCATATAGCCTTGAAGATGAAGCAAATCTGGTTTCTGTCAACTTAAACCTCCCTGTATGTTTCATCAGTCTGGCTTTCAGTGAGATTGTATTCTAATAAGAAGACAGACATATGAACAAATACATCACAATATGACAAGTGTGTGTTTTTTTAAAATGTAAGTTTCAATTAATTTATTTTTGGCCCCACCATGCAGCACGTGGGATTTTAGTTTCCCAATCATGGATTGAACCCAGGCCCTCTTCAGGGGAAGCATCAAGTCTTAATCACTGAACTACCTGGGAAGTACTTGACAAATGGTTCTTATTTCTATAGACTGGCAGCGTGGTGCTAGGGAACTGAAATAAAATAATTTTCTTTGCTGAATTTGGCTTTGCCCTAATTTTAGGGTCCCAACTGATGAATTTGTTTCCTCTTAAAAACATCACGCTGAGTCCTGACTAGTGGAGGTGCCCTGGTTGCCAAGGAGGGAAAGTTCTTCCAGAGGCTGGGCAGGGACTGGAAACAAGGGAAATGTGGTTCTTCTTGTTCCCTGAAAAAGTAACCCTGGATGTTCCAGCCTAGAGGAACATTGACTGATCTGCGTGGGTGCTTCTCCTTTCTCTGTCCTGACTCTTCTTCGGCTGCTTATCTGAGGGAAGCTGACTGATGAAAATAAACTTCCTTTGTCTTCTATGGATGCTCACCCAAATGTGAAGCACCAAACTAGAGAGGCTGCAAGCCTGGGCTCTGCCATTATTTAGAAATGAAAATTAAGGTGAGCCATTTATCCTTTTGGGTGTCATTTGCTCATCAGTTAAAAAGAGACCCTCTGCTCTGCTTATTCAAAAGGCTAATATGAGGATGAACTACAATTTAGGAAGATATTTTTGCAACATAGAGAGTCACTAAATGCAATGCAGCATTTAATTATCAATCCTTTCTATAGCTTTTTCTGGTCTCCAGTATCTACTGGCCATTTTTAGCTTCATCAGCTGCCTTAAAGCATTCTCCTTAAATTCTTTCAGTTTTGGTCAAACCCCTGATTGGCAACCATAATTCACATTCTTGCTGAGGGACACTTGAAGTCGGCTTTCACTCCTAACCAGATCTCCAAAGCCGGATTTATATTTCTTTTTAAAAAAGGGAAATGAATACCTCTATAGAAAGGTTGTCTGGCAACCAGATAAAAGAAGAAATTTCTTTCAGGCTTTCCAAGAAGACAGAATGGGAGTCTTGAAATATAAATTACTTTTTAATGGTGTCTTGAAAAGGTGTTATTCTCAACCATCTGCCTCTCTTACCCTCGCTCCTGACTATGGCCTGTGCAAGCAATTAAACCGTTGTATGTCCTTAAATTGAATAAAAGTAGAGATATTTTAGGAGATGGAAGAAATCTTAGAGGTTTCTTGGTTTATCCATTTATTTCTTGAAGTAGGGAAGTAGAATTTAGAACAGGTAAAAGATTTCCACTTGATCTCTAGCTTTTCAGGCTGAGCTAAGGTCAAATGCAGGGTTCCTGACTCCCAGTTCAGGGTCTCACCGCTAGGCTAAAGATAAGATGTGAGCATGAATAACTACAATGGAGTCAGAGAATGGCATCCTAGCATAATGCTAGGCCTCAAAGTCCAAACTGATGGTAAGGGTGACAAATAGTCCAAGGCCCTAGGCCAAGGGGACATAATTTTGCATTTTGGTTGGAGGGCATAGATGACACTTCAGAATCTACCTTGGAGGTAAAACGTCTGTTCTGTTGAATTCCAGCTGTGCCTGTTTCACAGGAAGGACAGTTGGTTGGCATCTTTTCTTCTAGCTCAGAATTTTCCAGTTACTATGACCTTTTTGCTCTGATTTAAGTCCTCATGGTCTGTTCTAGTGGAAAGCTTGGTGGCTTTTCTGGAGTGCCAGGTTATGGAGAATAAGGGTATCTGGGAGTAGGGAGAACGTATGTCTGGTCACATCCCATGATACTGAACTCCCCATGCCTGGCCAAACTCCCTTGGCATTAATACAAACCAGCTCCACTTGAATTACATAGGCCAAGGCCTAGAAATACTTGTTTTACATGACCTAACTGTGATAGAACATTCCTCCTTCTCTGTATCTTTCTCATAGAAATGAGTTTCTTTTTTTTTTTTTTAACTTTAAAGATTTTTTTTTTTAATGTGGACCATTTTTAAAGTCTTTATTGAATTTGCTACAATATCATTTCTGTTTTATATTTTGGTTTTTTGGCCCTGGAGGCACGTGGGATCTTTGCTCCCTGACCAGGGTTTGAACCCATGCCGTCTGCTTTGGAAGGTGAAGTCTTAACCACTAGACTGCCAGGGAAGTCCCCTAGAAATGAGTTTCTATAAGAAACTCCTAGTCCAGAGGGAGTGGAGTCTACCTGAGGTCATGGCTTACCCCTCTGTCTACTTCTGTCTTTCTGTTCCAGGCCTGGGTAACATAGTACAGGGCTCTTGGTCCTCTGCAATGCACAAAGTACCACATAGAAACTTATCCTGCTGGCTCCCCAGGCCTCTCTGGTGAACTTGGCAGTTAGTGGGGTCTTCCCTGGAGCCCTGAGGGTCATGCCCTGTGGTAGATTTTTCAGGGAGTTATGTATAGTTAATTTTTTGCCAGGTGGGGGTTAGGCAGTGACTCCCAGGCTAGGGGAATTGAAGTGCTAAGAAGTTCTATGTAAGAGGGATTCTAGGCATGCAGAATCATAGAATCCTAAAGCTGGAAGGGTGTTAGTGTTAGGATTACCTGTGTCACTGGAGATGGCTTTGCTGTGAGAACATTAGGATCTGGCTGCTGCACAGGGTTGGTGAGCGTGCAAAGATTGGCAGAGGAAAACATGTGTGTTCATGGAGACCTTTCAGTTAGAAACTGGGCGAGAAGGCAGGGGAAGTGGGAGGGTTCCCCGCAGCCCTGAGAGATGAAGTGGCTTGACTAAGAACACACTGGTAGTTCTTTTTTCTGTGCACCCATCAGGTAGACCTGCTTTCTCGAGGAGCTGATTTGAGGGGGTGAGGAGAACTACTCTTCATTAGATGAGAGGAGAGAAGCCAGATGTTTGCAGCTGGGGTTGGCTATATGACTCCTGCCACCTGCTGCTGCTAATTTGTTCCTGGGTCGACCATCTGACCTTCTGCCCATGAAATGAAACAGTGAGACACTCCTTCTGCCAACAGAGTAAGTAAAAGGGTTTTCCTCCCACTGTTCAATCATAAAAGTGGAGTGTCTGTGCCTGTTGGTACTTGAAGGTGCCAACTATTCATGTCATCTGCCGCCTGGATCATGGACCAGTTGAAGCCTAGGCATAGGAGTCTGAAGGGCTCAGAGCACCCGCCTTATTCCCATCCAAAGAGAATAGTCTTTCCCATCTGAATGGAGCCAATGACAGCTATTCAGATTCTAGGACACCTCCCTGTATTGGCAGATGGGATGTAAAGGGAACAGAGAAGATGGGGAAGAGAGAAGGCATAAATCTTTATTCTAAGATCTGGTTCAGAACGAGGAGGAGAAAATGGCTCCTCTACACCCATTTTTTCCTTTCTCGGTGAAATGACCTCTCTGTAACTTCAACTGTGGTTCTTACCTGTTATCCTGGGGGCTGTCTTCTGCTTAGGTTCTTCTCCAGCTTACCCAGTGCCGAACACAGGACAAGTCTCTCAGCAAATCCATGCTGAGATCTGGGATTGCATCTTGGTGAAACAGGAACCATCTACTTCTGTCGGTGGTTGTTCTAGATTGGGTCTTCCCTAAGACAAAGATTCGGGGGCCACAAGTTTATTTGGGAACTGAATCCAGGAGACACCAGTGGAGGAAGAGGGAAGTGAGACAGGGAAGGGAGGCAGTCAGGAGGAGGTGTTACCAAGCACCCACTTGGGCAACCTGTGTTTACTCCCCTGAGGAACTCTGCTGCCTGCGTACAAAAGTTCTGGAGTTCTCCCAGTTGGAGAGAGGGAGCTGGGTGTTTGTTTACCACACTCTGTTGGCCATTCTTTGAGGCTGCTTTTTTCCTAGCCCTCCTAGGCTGTGTGCGGCACGTGATACATAATTTATGCTTTTGGAAGAAAACACCATCTAGCAGGCAGATGTGAGCCTCTCCCCAAGTCCCGGTGGTTTGTCTCTGTGTTGTTGCCTTTCTCACAAGAGCCTGTCTAAGCTCCACTCTTGGGTAGAATGTACTGTGGCAGCCTCCAACAGCTCAGCTACTTGTGCTGACAACACTCCCTCTAAGAACTGTCAACCTCTGAGACATACAGGAAAATGACAGCTTTGCACCAAGCTCCATTACCAGTTCCTTAGCTGGATGAGGTCATACAAAAACTGTCAAGATAGAGTGGCAGGTACTACAGTCCATTAGAAACACCACGAAATGCCAGCTGCTGCCAAGCTGCTGACTTCATTTCAGATATTGACTACTGGAAAGTGAATTGGCTTCTGACAAGTTTCTTCTTCTCTGAGTTTGGGATGGATCCTGCCTGCTTTCTACTTGCCCATTCCAAATCCTGGCATGGGCTGGGACTGCCCCTTGGAGTGGGTGCCTGGACCCACCTCCTGAGGCCATTCTATGGCTTTTCCTGGGATGAACAGGGACATGAACAGGAAAGAGTCCTAGGAAGGCTGCATGTCAAATGGATCCTTCACCCAAACTTTCCGGCTTTGGTCCTGTTCCCTGCTCTCAGGCGTCTCTGTTATGCCCAGAGCACTCGAGAGGCCCCCTTGGCTGGTCTTAGGTGTCTCCTCTGGTGTCTTTTCAGGGCGAGATCCAAAGCATGGCAACTTACTGCGTTGCCTCCCAGGGCTGACTCTCTAGTGGACCTGCTGACCCGTGGGGTTTTCCTTGAGGAGCTTCTTTTTGGAACCTTGGGGGGGGGGTCACACCCCTGTAGAGGTGAGGCAGTGGATTTTCAGGGGACTATTTGTGAATTCTGCTAAACTTAGAGGCAGTCTAGTGTGAAATGTATTCTAGGCTACAGGTCAAGCATCTTCAAGGACAGACATCTCCATTAGTTTTCCTGTTTCTTGATGCAAGTGGAATAGTTTGGGAGGTTCCTGACATGAAGCCAGGGAAAAACACCCCATGACAATGAAGGCAGAGATCAATGAGATGCTTCTAAAGCTAAGGGATGCTAAAGATTGCCAGAAGCCAAGAGAGGCCAGAAGAGCAGCACGGAACAATTTCTTTCTTAAACCTCAGAAAGAAGGAATCATTCTGAGCCTGGACTTCTTGCCTCTAGAACCGAGAGAATTGTCAGTGAATATATTTCTGCTGTTTAAGCTACCCTGTGTATGATGCTTTGTTATGGTAGCCCTAGCAAACCAATACAACGCTCAAGTCTTCTTTTTCAGTGATGGTGATAAACTTGATCTTGCCGATTCAAAGCAAACTTGGGAGTCTTCAGGTGAATTCAGTTCAGTTCAGTTCAGTCGCTCAGTTGTGTCCGACTCTTTGCGAATCGCAGCACACCAGGCCTCCCTGTCCATCACCAACTCCCGGAGTTCACTCAGACTCACGCCAGTTGAGTCAGTGATGCCATCCAGCCATCTCATCCTCTGTTTTGAAAAAGGCTATTTTGAATAAATACTCAATAATTTCTATTTTCCTCTCACCAGGCCATGGCCCTACAAGGAGGCATCTGTTCTCTCAGGATTCTGCTATGTCTGTTTTTCCCTTCATTACATTGGCTGTAAAATGTTCTGTGTCTGTTGCTAAAGTACTATTCCCCACGCTTCCCCTGTATTGGGTCACTGGATCCAACCCATTTACTCAACTTTAATATCCTCATCTTAAATATGAGGCTTGGCTAGGGTCAGCCTCATCTGCACCTGTCTTGAGTGGCGTAGGGGCAGGATGGGATCAGGTAAGGGAACACTTTGGATATTGTCCTGAGCCTACATCTGAGGCCACAATCTACCAGGGTCCCAGGACACTCCTCTGCTATCCCAGACCTGCCATACCTCCACTTTGCCTCTCCTTTGACCACCCATGTGTCAGGCGACCTTCTGTGAGGCCAAGGTGTCTGAGCTCTGTGGTATCATTGCAGTAAAAACTGAAAACATTCTGAAATGCTATCAAGGGGAAAAAGGTTAAATAAGTGAAGATTATTTGCATTATGGAATACTATGCTGCCATTAAAAAGTGCCAGGGATCTCTCTCTCTACCCTGAAACAAAAAGAATTTCAAGACATACTGTGTTCTAGAACAACATGTGTGGTATGCCTCCATTTTTGTGAAAACAGAAAACTATATACATGTATAGGGTTACAAAAGCATAGAAAACCCTGGAGGGACACAGATCTAAGTGTTAAGAGCATTACCCCAAAGAGACATGAATTGGGAAAGAAGAGCAGGTATGTGAGAGAGGAGGCTACTTTTTCCTCCATGTCTTTTTGTATGATATGGCATATTAACAGAATAACATTTTGACAAGTAAAAAATAAACAAACCAATCCTTCCAAAATGGCATGAACTGTTCTGCGACTAGCCTACCTGTCCCTTTTCTCAATAATTAACCCGTTCACTCTTTTTTCAGTCTGAAAAGGCTCAGGCATACTTGTTGGCTTAATTGCACCTCTCTTTCACTCAGGTATTGCCAGCACAAAACTTGAATGAATAAATAAAGGACCAGAGAATACAGATCCCAATTGCCCTCCAGACCACAGCCGGTACTGTCACAGAGGGCTTCAGCAATCCAAAAGGAATAAAGCTGAACCAAGTAACAAGGGGTAATCAATATCTATTCATGTTAAGCCTGCCCTAACGCCCTCCATTCTGTGATTCGCCACACAGACAATCGATCTGTTTCTCTTCTGGTGGAACATGGGCACTCTAAAACTTTTCATTTATATCTATATTAATTTTTAAGAAGAGAACTTCACTTTCTGGTGCAATTTCCTATCTCTGTAAAACCCATGGATTAATAGCAGAGTTTCAGAGCACTTGGTGTTGACTCAGCTCTGCATGCTAAGTAAACATTCTCTGAGGAATAGTTCTTGGGTCAGGACAAGGATAATAATGTTCATTAATAACCATCACTCATTACATGGTTCATCTTCCCCTGAGCTCTTCTAACCTACTGTTTATAAATGCTCTTTAATGTGCCGAGTGCCCTGGGCCCCCCTGAGGCAGACACATCCTGGGAGGGAGGGTAATTGCTGCTGTCGGGATGACCCATGGCCTGTGCACACAGCATTCCCAGATCACTTCTCCTGCGTCCGGAGCAGAGGGTTAATGCTCATGGTCCAGGACCGCTCGGGACAGGGAGTGGCAGAATCTAATTATTGGCTCTTGTGCCTGGACCCATGTGTGTGTCTTTATGAACAGGATGAGCTGAAGCAATCTCCAAGAGTGTATGCTAACGACCTTCTGGAAGTTATTGTTATTTGGAAGGCCCTAAGGAAATTATATCTTTATTGTGAGTCTAAATTGTCCTCTATTAACTCTCTTCATTGCCTTACCTGATTCTTATTGCTCTGAAATCTTCTTGATCCAGCTGCAACTAAATTACCTCCTCATTTTGTTCAGGAGAACCTAGATTCCTTGTTTGTGTAACCATCATCCCCAATGTAGATCCTTGTCCTCATTTGTTCCTGCCTCCCCTCCGCAGCAGCCCCCTCCCCAACTGGTAGATTTCTCATGGGAACAAGTACACAACTCTCTGTTTCCGAACAAGTTGGATGAGATTTTTGTTTTCTGCTTTTTGAAGACATGACTTGGACACTTTCAACTAAACGTTCTTGAACCTTTATTTTCTCATTTTTAGTAGGCGACAGTTGTTTGAAGTCAGAAAGAAAAAGCAGGGTTGATGATGAACATTATAATTATGGTTGCTTGAGACAGTATTGTTAACATGATTTTTTTCTGGTTACTGTGTGTGTTCCAGTAATATATATCCACATTTATTTTGCCAGTGGGTAAACTTATATTCTCTGGAAACCCTGGAAAACAACATTTCTCTGTCAACATGCAGGTGATTATCCTGCCTGTATAGACATCCCCTTGTCATGAATCTTCTGGGTAGACATCTTTTTTTTTCCTATAAAAGCAAGAGCTAAAATGTAAAAGCATGTCACTGGGACAAGAGATTAGGGAATTATTCTTCTTAAAACAAATGGGTGTCCAAACAGATCAGCTTCCTAAAGTGAAGTGAGAGCTGCTCTAACTGTGCCTGGGAGGATTCACAAAAGGAAGAGATGCCTCTGCCCACAGCTTGTCATTTCATTGCTCCCCAACCCTGCAGGCGGCAGACCTGAAGCACTGGAGATCTTTTGAAGGTTGAAGCCTGCCATCCAGTGGCTTCTCTGTAGAATTACCCATCATGTTATTGAGTTTAAGAATGGCAACGATTGGAATTTACCAGAGGTTACAAGCACATACTCACAAGCACCATCTGAATTTGGGCTGTGGTTATTCTATAATAATAAGAATGTTAAAGCTTGAAAAATGACCACTAGCGCCTCTTTGCCTTTAGGAAGCAGGTGAGAAGCTGGATGCTGGAGAGGGAGCTGTTCTGTGGTGTCAGTTTCTTCCCCTAGAATCCATAATGCTGAAAAGTGGGACCATCTGGGACACCAGTGACTGCAGCCGCCTCCGGTTCTTGACACATGGGTAATTTCTTAAAGCGCCCTTCTGATGAGCAGACAAACTTCAGGCTTTTTAGCTAAAGTGCCATTTGTGGGTGCACCTGGGAAGATAATAGCAGGTGGTGAGGTAGCACACCCAGTTCAGGAGGCTGATCTGTCTATTGGGTGCTTGACACATGAAAAGTAATGATGCCTGCTGGCGGCTGAGGGATTTCCCTTCAACCTGGACAAATGGGGATGAAAAAAAAATGAGAGCATCTTTTTAAAGCGTTTCCTGTGGCTTTTTGCTTTTTAAAGGTTAGAGAACATCTGGAAGGGTTTGCCTAAAACAAAAACAAAAAAGCCCAAACCTATTGGTTGAATTTCAGTGATTTTTATCACAACCTGCTCCTGCTTTCTACAGGTTGTACGAGTTGGAAAATGATAGGGGAAGATTGCTCCTATGATATCTGCAATCTTTCTAAAGGTCAGAGCATGGGCAAAAGGGGAAAATTTGGCTTATTAAGATTCCAAATTCACACAAGAAGTAAGAACAAGGTTGAAGGGACAAGTAATTTACATGTGTTCAGACACAGCTGCAAAATTATTTTCAGTTTTTCCATCTGTGAGTTGGAAATGAAGGGGATGAGCAAATTTGCCTACTAATTGTCTTCTAATGATATTAGGTGGTGGGACAACCTCTAAGGATGTTAGAGTAGCAGTTAAATGTATAGTCTATTTAAAGAGATGCGCTGACAGATTAAATATGATGGTGTTTCCTTTTCTTTTTTAATAGCTCCACCTGATTCAGTCAAGTTGGAAACAGAAAATCACCTTGAAGTACATGTTCCTTGTTCTGCAAAGGATGCTTGAGTAGGTTCCCTTGGTTATGTAAATGTCAGACAAGTAGGCCTCCCAGCCCAGGAGAAGGGAGTAATAAGACATCTTGTGCTTTCAATGGCTTAGAAAAGGTTGCCTCACATCTGGCGGGAGGTTGGTATGGAACAGCAGCGGGAAATAGTGTGGTCAAGTCAGATGAAAATTAATTAAATGCCCTTTGGATTCAATTGCTCACTCCCTGTTTTCAAAATGCTTGTCTTACCTTGACTTTTGTGCCCAGACCCTCTTGTTTCTTTCCCCTGCTCCACTGGCTGCTTTTTCCTTCCCTCGTTTGTAAGATCATGTTCCTCCACCATCTGCTGGTCTCCCTCAAGCGTTTGGTCCTGCAAAAGCATTTTCAAAAAAGTAAAATCAAGAGTCAAAAAGGAACACATCAAAAATTTTATGTAACCCATTGATTAATGAAGAAACCAGAAGGTATTAGATTCAGGGAGAATTTGAAAAAGACACATATATACTCAGGAATGGGCTTCCCTTGTGACTCATACAGTGAAAGGCCCACCTGCAAAGCAGGAGATATGTGTTCAATCCATGGGTTGGGAAGATCCCTTGGAGAAAGAAATGACAACTCACTCCAGTGTTCTTGCCTGGAAGATTCCATGGACAGAGGAGACTGGAGGGCTACAGTCCTTGGGGTTGCAAAGAGTTGGACATGACTGAGTGACTGATGCACATACACACACACTCACATACTCAGGAATGTTGAAATGACTTTGCTAGTAGATGCAAAATGGTTAATATACAGCAGTCTCTAAGGATGTTAGAGTAGCAGTTAAATGTATAGTCTATTTAAAGAGATGCGCTGACAGATTAAATATGATGGTGTTTCCTTTTCTTTTTTAATAGCTCCACCTGATTCAGTCAAGTTGGAAACAGAAAATCACCTTGAAGTACATGTTCCTTGTTCTGCAAAGGATGCTTGAGTAGGTTCCCTTGGTTATGTAAATGTCAGACAAGTAGGCCTCCCAGCCCAGGAGAAGGGAGTAATAAGACATCTTGTGCTTTCAATGGCTTAGAAAAGGTTGCCTCACATCTGGCGGGAGGTTGGTATGGAACAGCAGCGGGAAATAGTGTGGTCAAGTCAGATGAAAATTAATTAAATGCCCTTTGGATTCAATTGCTCACTCCCTGTTTTCAAAATGCTTGTCTTACCTTGACTTTTGTGCCCAGACCCTCTTGTTTCTTTCCCCTGCTCCACTGGCTGCTTTTTCCTTCCCTCGTTTGTAAGATCATGTTCCTCCACCATCTGCTGGTCTCCCTCAAGCGTTTGGTCCTGCAAAAGCATTTTCAAAAAAGTAAAATCAAGAGTCAAAAAGGAACACATCAAAAATTTTATGTAACCCATTGATTAATGAAGAAACCAGAAGGTATTAGATTCAGGGAGAATTTGAAAAAGACACATATATACTCAGGAATGGGCTTCCCTTGTGACTCATACAGTGAAAGGCCCACCTGCAAAGCAGGAGATATGTGTTCAATCCATGGGTTGGGAAGATCCCTTGGAGAAAGAAATGACAACTCACTCCAGTGTTCTTGCCTGGAAGATTCCATGGACAGAGGAGACTGGAGGGCTACAGTCCTTGGGGTTGCAAAGAGTTGGACATGACTGAGTGACTGACGCACATACACACACACTCACATACTCAGGAATGTTGAAATGACTTTGCTAGTAGATGCAAAATGGTTAATATACAGCAGTAAATGTGAGAGTTGGACTATAAAGAAAGCTGAGTGCTGAAGAATTGATGCTTTTGAACTGTGGTATTGGAGAAGACTTTTCAGAGTCCCTTGGACTGCAAGGAGATCCAATCAGTTCATCCTAAAGGAAATCAGTCCCGATATTCATTGGAAGGACTAATGTTGAAGCTGAAGCTCCAATCCTTTGGCCACCTGATGAGAAAAACTGACTCACTGGCAAAGATCCTGATGCTGGGAAGAATTGAAGGTAGGAGGAGAAGGGGACAACAGAGCATGAAATGGCTGGATGGTATCACTGATGCGATGGAAATGAGTTTGAGTAGGCTCCGGGAGTTGGTGATGAACAGGGAAGTTTGGCGTGCTGTAGTCTATGGAGCTGCAGTGTCAGACACAACTGAGTGACTGAACTGAACTGAACAACAGTAAAATGTAATTCTTGAGGGCATTTTTTTACAGGGTAAAAATTAAGTATCTGTTGGGACAAAATTTTCACCATGCTATGGACAATGATAATTTGTATTACTGTGTGTGTGTGTGTGTGTGTTTTTTTTTTTTTACAAATTGACCCTCTATTCCTAGCAAGTTGTAAAACAGCCTGGCCAATGGGAAGGTGCACAGCTTTATAGAATCAAATGATCCACAGAAGGACCACTGGACAATGCCCAGAGTGAGTGATCTCTGCGGCCCATTTATGAGGTGTTGATAATTTTCCCTAACAGTCCTGAGCTCTCTAATCATTCTCTTCTCTCTGGGCAATCTCACTTAAGCCATAGCTTAAATTACTTCCAACAACAGCTGACTTTCGAGATCTTATCTTTGGTCTAGTTCCCTCAGCTCCAAACCCGTACATCCATATGCTTACCTGACAGCTCCTCTTAGATGTTTTTGAGAAGGTAATTTCCCAAGGTCATTTGCTTGTTAGAAGAACTGAACTATTAGTTTTTCCAACAAGTTCTTGTTAGAAAGACTTCAGGCTATTCTATTAATATTTCAGAACTGGAGCTAGAAACCTGCTGCATTAACAGCAAGTGGTTTTGTAAGTGCCCTGATATAAGGAGCTGGAAGCTAGGCGGTTGAGCCCCTTCTCTCTTTGTCATAAGGTTGTAGTAGTTTGGGTTGGGGAGACCCCCTTCCAGGGCCCAAGACTGGGCTCTTGTCAAGACTCACATACTAACCAAGCAAAAGACCTTTTGTGAAAGGACTCTTGAGAGGAGAGCCTCGGGGTAAGGGAACCCAGGGGAAGTGCCCTGCTTCCTGTCTGTGGAAGTGCCCTGCTTCCTGTCTCACAGCTCCAGGTTTTATGGTGGAGGGGTTTGCCTTCGCTCTGTCTCTGGCCGATCATCTTGCTCGTGCTCATATTTTATCCCACTAAGGAGCCCTTCTTGGTGTCGTGTGCATCTCTCAGTTAAGATGGTTTCCAATGCGAGCCTTTCTGGGAGGTCGAAATGATGTCTCAGAGGCTCCTTCCTTTTGATCCCTCCTGCATTCTTTTGGTTGGTTTTGGCGGCAGCTTGGGGACAACAGAGGATGAGATGGTTGGACGGTATCACTGACTCAATGGACATGAGTTTGGGTAAACTCCTGGAGTTGGTGATGGACAGGGAGGCCTGGCGTGCTGCAGTCTGTGGGGTCGCAAATAGTTGGACACGACTGAGCGACTGAACTGAACTGTCATCAATTCCATGTTCCTGACTGGGACCTCCTGGTGGAGGCAGGTGGTTTCGGCCAACAGTTCCCTAACAGTGGAGTGGGGGTGGGGGGCGTCCTCTGAGGAGAAAGCTGGAGACACAGACACCGCTACGTCTAGGACAGAACTTCAGAGAAGAGACCCTGCTGCCCGCTGTCTCTGGTGAGTATTGTTGCCCCCTGGTGAAGAGTCAGGAGTAGGTGATACTGTTAGAGCAGGCAGGTAGGTAGGAAGAGAGAAATGGGGGCAAGGGCCAGGTGGCAGGAAGTCAGAGGTCTTGTCAACAGCAGGGTTCCACAGGCAGACAAAGGAAAGTAGAAACCGTCAGACTGACAGGAAAGAACATATTTGGGTAATAAGGGTCAGAGTAGCAGAAACAGAAAGGGCAGGAAAGGCAGGAACCTCTGCATCCAAATGTAGCCTTTTGCCTCATTATGATAAGATTAACTTTACAGATAAGAAGTACTCCTCCTGCACCTCCTGTACCGACGCCTTGACACTTCTGATGTAAATAAAAAAGGGACAAAAATTCCTCCTCCTCTTGGGAAAATGTATTTGGGATGAAAATCAGGGAGTTCCGTTTAGTCGCTCAGTCGTGTCTGACTCTTTGCAACCCCATGGACTGCAGCGCGCCAGGCCTCCCTGTCCATCACCAACTCCCAGAGCTTGCTCATACCCACATTCATAGAGTCAGAGATGCCATCCAATCACCTAATCCTCTGTCATTCCCTTCTCCTCTTTCCCCAAACTCCTGCCCCAGTTAATATTCCGCCCCTTCATTTGTGCCCCCCCAGCCCCCACCGCCCCCAACCAGTTTAGGGCTTCCCTGGTAGCTCAGCTGGTAAAGAATCCACCTGTAATGCAGGAGACGCCAGTTCGATTCCTGGGTGGGGAAGTTCCCCTGGAGAAGGGATAGGCTATCCACTCCAGTATTCTTAGACTTCCTTGGTGGCTCAGACAGTGAAGAATCCACCTGCAGTGCTGGAGACCTGGGTTCGATCCCTGGGTTGGGAAGATCTCCTGGCGGAGGGCATGGCTACCCACTCCAGTATTCTTGCCTGGAGAATCCACATGGATGGAGGAGCCTGGTAGGCTACAGTCCTTGGGGTCGCAAAGAGTCGGAAGCGACTGAGCGACTGGACTTAACCAGCTTGCAGAAGCAGCCCAGGGCGGCAGCGCCTCTTCACCTGTCTGCCTGCGCTCCCTCTGAGAGCGAGCTGCTCTGCCCTGCTTATTCTTTACCAGCTGAGCTACCGGGGAAGCCCTCTGAGTGTGCATCCTTGCTTAAGTAAACTTTCACTTTACTTTCTTAACCTCTCTGCTTCATTTCTGACTTTTTTTTTTTTTTTGCTATGAAGAAAGAACCTCAGACTGACTGGCTACAAAACCTCTTTCCTATTTTCAGAGGCTGGTGCTCTGCTGTTGCGCCCTTGATCTAGTTAACTCTTGGTTTGTCTTGTGTGAGAAAGAGGCCTCCCGCCTGGGCGGAGTGTAGGAATACGGTACGTGTGTGTGTGTGTGTGTGTGTGTGTGTGTGTTTATTAGTGGTGGGGATTCCCACAAGATGTTTTCCAGGTCTTCTGAGAATGTCGTGGGTCTTCTACCCCCAACCCACTGCCCTCCCCATTTAACTCCTCCCTCCTTGCGAGTCCACACTCACTTCAGGAAGAACAAGAATGAAGCCTCGTTGAGCCCTAATTGGCCGCATAAGATTAGTAGCAAATTTTGACCTGAGCAGGTGCTTATTTCTTCCTATGGCTCAATGTTTTTTCGCTTTCTGCCTTCGCAGCCCCAAGCCTAGAGACTGTTCGGTCAGTGGGTGATCAGATGAAAACAAATGACACAGAGGTGAGGGTAGCCAGGAGTATGACCTTCGTTCAGTACCTGTGGAAAAGTGAATTTGTGCCTGGTTGAAAGTATGCGGGAAATATTCTTAAGCAGGGGGGCCCTGCTTCCAGCCAATCTGACTGCTTGCTTGTTGTTCCTTCTTTTTCTCTGCCATGGAGTCATCTTGTATGCAGTTCCTCCCTGTGAGGGCAAAGACCACCTCAGTGAGGGGTTTATTTTCTTTATTGGAAGGGTGAGCAAAGAAGGGGTGAGGCTGCCTGTCCTTGGTGTTGACACAAAGACCGGGGAAGATGATGCATTTTACTTAACTTGGTGTTCCCTGAATTGTAAACCTTAGCAAAGCATTCTGGAAAATAAGTTCTAGTGAAAAGAGAACTGTAAACTGGGGAGCTGAGGGACTGAACAGGAAGGAGCACTCATTTTTCCCTCATTTGCTCAAGTTACAGATGAACCACTTCAGAGGTCAGAGAAATGGGTTCTGCCACAGTCTCACTGAGGGACCCATGTCTTTTGCAGCATCATGAACCGACCCCAAGCCCCAGTGCATGTCCACAGAGGGCAGTGGGGTAAGGATGGGAGAGGCAGCCTTGCCCAGGGAGTTCCTCTTCCCAGACTTCGGGTCTGCCCAGGGCTGTGTTCTCACCCACTTTGCTGGGATGACTCCTAGCTGGGGTTGGTTTTCAGGTCCCAAATACACTCTCAGCCTGCCTTAATGAGAACGTTCCTAGTCTTATGAGATCAAAGACTTTTCTGCAGCCAGAGAATTCTACATACATCTCCTCTGAACTCCTGCAACCCTGAAAAATCAAAAACATCCCCACAACACGTCATTTTGGAAGTCTCTTTTCCCTTTCTTTTCTATCAAAACTGTCTGAAACCACTTTCTAGATGAAATCGCTATTTCGTACAGTACTTCAAGTGTGCATGCCTTAGAAGCCACCTTTAATTCTTTTGAATTAGAGAAAAGAACCCTCTTTTTTAGGGTCTTTCTCTAGGAGTGAGGTGATTTCCTCCCCTACCAACCGTTTCCCTCTCTTTTCGCGGGCTCACTGTCTTTTGGTTGTATCTGGTAAAAAGGAGGCTTTAAAGAATATTATTAAATGGATGTATAATTCATACATCGTGTATAGTAAAGAACCTGCCGCCAATGTAGGAGCTGCAGGAGATACGAGTTTGATCCCTGGGTCAGGAAGATTCCCTGGAGAAGGGCATGGCAACTCACTCCAGTTCTCTTTTATGGAGAATCCCATGGACAGAGGAGTCTGGTGAGTGACAGTACATAAGGTCACACAGAGTTGGACATGACTGAAGCAACTCAGCATGCACATAAAGTTGTACCATTAGTGGGTTTTAGTATATTTCAAAGCTGTGCATCCATCACTGCAATCTAATTCCAGAATATTTCATCATTCCAAAAAGAAACCTGCTATCCATCAGCAATTACCTTCCCTAATTACCTTTCCTCAAGGTAATTTCCTCCTGGCAATCACCATTGTACTTTCTGTTACAATACGTTTGCCTATTCTGGACATTTCACATAAATGGAATCATGCAGTATTTGGCCTTTTGTATCTGGCTTCTCTAATATATTTAAGGTTCATGCATACTGTAACATGCATCAGTACTTCATTCTTCCTCACTGATGAGTAATATTGCATTGTTTGGACATACCACATTTTCTTATCCATTCATTAGCTGATTGACATTTGAGTTATTTCTACTTTTTGGCCAAGTATGTTCATAATGCTATGAGCATTCAGTGTATATGTTTGGTGTGGATGTGTGTTTTCAGTCTTCTTGGATATCTATCTAGGAGTGAAATTGCAAAGTCATATTATACTTTGTGTTTAACTTTTTGAGGAACTGTCTTACTGTTTTCCAAAGTAGCTGCATAATTTTATATTTTCACCAGCAACATATGAGGGTTTCAACTTTTCCACATCCTCCCTTGCACTTGTTGTTTAGCTTTTTGGTTATAACTACCCTAGCAAATGATAAATGTGTCACTGTGCTTTTGATTTTCTTTCCTCTAATAATTGATGATATTGGGCATTTTTTCTATTATTTTGATCATTTGTTTATCTTTTTTGGAGAAACATTAATAGCAAAATGATTTGACTATTTTTCAGTTGGATTGGATTTTATGGCCAAGTTATGAATTCTTTATTCTCTATACAAGTCACATGTTAGATACCTGATTTGTCAAAATTTTCTCCCATTCTGTGGGCTTGTCTTTTACTTTCTTGATACCATCATTTGAAACATGGAAGTTTTAAATTTTCATGGAATCCAGTTTATCTATTTTTCCTTTTGTTGCCTGTTCATTTGATGTCATGTTGTAGAAATCATTGCTTTACCTCAAATCACAAATATTTTTATGTCTATGTTTTCTTCAAAGAGTTGTATAATCTTGCCTATTAAATTTGGGTCTTTGCACCATTTTGACTTAACTTTTGTGTATGGTGTGGAATAAGCTCCAAATTTATTCTATTGCTTGTTGTAGTGCCATTTGTTGGAAAGATTATTCTTCTCCACTGAATTCTCTCCCCTTATTGAGAATCAATTGACTGTAGGCATATGAGATTACTTCTGGTCTCTTAACTCTATTCTCTTGCTCTATATGTCTATCCTTATAGAAGCAGCACACTGTCTTGATTACTGAAGCTTTGTAGTAAGCTTTGAAGTCAGGAATTTCAAGTCCCATTTGCTTTATTGTTTTCTAAAAATTGTTTTGGCTATTGTGGGTCCCTGGCATTTCTATATGAATTTTAGGATCAGTTTGTCAATTTCTGTGAACAAGGGATGAAACTCTATAGGTATTGCATTGAATCTGTAGATTAATTTGGAGCAAATTGACATCTTAATAATAGTGTCTTCCCATCTATGCACATATAATGTCTTTTCATTTACATCTTCTTTAATTTTTTCCAGTGATGATGTGTTTACATATAATTTAATGTGTTTATACATCTTGCACATTTTGTTAAATTTATTCTCAAGTACTTTATTTCTTTTGATGTTATTATAAATGGAATAATTACTTTTTCATTTTTGGATTGTTCATTGCAACTGCATAGAAATGCAATTGATTTTTTATATATTGGTCTTATATTTTGCAACCTTCTAGAATTATTTTTTGTTAGTTCTGATAGTTTTATTGTGGATTCCTTAGGATTTTCTATGTTTAAGAGCATGCCATCTGTGAATAGAAATAGATTAACTTCTTTCTTTTCAATCTTGATCATGTCTTTTATTAGGAGGCTTTAAAAAATTGTTTTAAATTATGTATTTATGTGGCTGCATTGGGTCTTAGTTGCAGCATGTGGAGTCTAGTTTCCAGACCAGGAATCAAATGCCAGCCCTCTGCATTGGGATCATGGAGTCCTAGCCACTGGACTTGGAGAGGGAAATGACAACCCACTCTAGTATTCTTGCCTGGAGAATCTCAGGAACAGAGGTGCCTAGTGGGCTGCTGTCTATGGGGTCGCACAGAGTTGGACACGACTGAAGTGACTTAGCAGCAGCAGCCACTGGAGCACCAAGAAAGTCCCAGGAGGCTATTTTTATAACCAGTCTTGCTCCCACTATCTTCCCCTGCACCATCACTGCTCTGTCTCCTCTGAAGCTGTTGCCCTCTCTTAGGATCACCTAGCACAGCAAAATTCCCTGATAGCTCAGTTAGTAAAGAATCCATCTGCAATGCAGGAGACCCTGGTTTGATTCCTGGGTCAGGAATATCTGCTTGAGAAGGGATGGGCTACCCACTCCAGTATTCTTGGGCTTCCCTTGTGGCTTAGCAGGTAAAGAATCCACCTGCAATGCTGGAGACCTGGGTTCGATCCCTGGGTTGGGAATATCCCCTGGAGAAGGGAAAGGCTACCCACAGTCCAGTATTCTGGCCTGGAGAACTCCGTGAACTATGTAGTCCATGGGGTCATAAAATGTCGGACACGACTGAGCGATTTTTACTTTCAGCAAAGCAAACAACTTTAAATTTACAATCAGGCATCATAGTCCTAAAGACCATTAACTATCTCCCTATGGGGATTTCTCCCTGGCCAATTTTCTCTTCTAATGGCCCCAATACCCAGGCATCTTCTTGAGCCTCCTTCTCTTTCTAGGTTGCCCTCATATTTCTTTCATTTTTAATCATCTCAAGACCCTTATCTTCTCTCTCTGGGATACCCTTAAAATCTTCACTTCATTATGCAGAACAGTAAAATTCACATTGTCTCACACACTCCCATTCACTTACTCAGATGCCTACAATAACAACAGAAACATTTAAAAATCAACTAAAACCAAACCCCAAATAAAAACACCCCATTAAAATATGTCTAAGCATAAAGCTTCCCAAGTGGCTCAGTGGTAAAGAATCCTCCTGCCAATGAAGAAGACAGGTGCTTGATTCCTGGGTTGGGAAGATCTCCTGGAGGAGGAAATGGCACCCCACTGCAATATTCTTGCTGAGAGAATCTCATGAACATAGGATCTTGGTGGGCTGTAGTCCGCGGGGTTGGAAAGAGTTGGACACAACTGAGCATCTAAGTCAAGGCTTTTCCTAAACTAAAAGATTGTCTCTCAGGATGGGAAATTTTGTTTCTCCCCAACAAGTCACAAACAAGTAGCTGTCCTCAGTTTTGCTAATGGATAGTAGTCCTTCCCTTTCTACTACCAGAGGAATGAGATCCAGCTCTTTCTGTTTGGAGAGGCTCTAGTTTGATAAGAGAACCATTGTCTGGGAAATCAGAATATCCCCAGATTGCCAGGGAGTCCTAGATTGCACTGGGAGTCTGAAGGTGCCCGTCTCCAAAGCAGCAGGCTGATGGGGAGATTGCAGGTTATAGAACAAAGATTGTATCCACCACCCAGTTCTACAAGGATCAGTCCGTTAGCTACTGTGTCACTGACATTCAGGACATTCTGAAAGGGATTCAGAATGAAAAACAAACAAACAGGATGAAGCATTCCATGTTTTGGATGTATGAGCTCTTAGACAATTAAAATGTGTATCTAAGGAAGAATTTCAATGACGCCAGGTTCTTATATCTTCCCATATATAGATAAGCACTAAAATCATTAACTTGAAATATCTGTTTTTGTTGATCAACAGTAATCTTTTACCAAGATGTATCCTTGACTACAGGTAATTCCCAGCCTCCCTCCCCACCCCCCCCCAAAATTCATATAAACTTCCTGGCTCTTCCCCTAACTCTTTGAAGCAGTTCTTAAGAGCTGAGAACTAGAGTCCTCAGTAAGGTTCTCAAATAAAACTGAAAGTCACAGCTTTCTCGTGCACTTTGTTTCAGTCAACAAGAGCATAACTCAGATCCTTTGCGTGTTACGAGATGGGGAATTCAGGAGTGTCCCATGTAGGGGTTTTTCCTCTCAGATCCTGGGCAGAGAAAGTAGAAGTTAATACTGATAAAGTAGTTAGGAGTTTGGACTCTGGGGCCTAACTGCTTGGGTTCAAATCCCAGCCCTGCCACTTACTAATTACTAAACCTTTGCTGCAATCCATCTTATATTAAGTTCTCTTATTCATACTTAATTTTTTTAATCTGTAAAATGAGGTTAATATTAGCATCTTCCTCACAGGATTGTTATGAGAATTAAATGAGCCAATATATGTTAAAGTTCTTAACACAGTTCTTGGCATGTAACTAAGAAAGTGTTAAAACAAACAACAGCTGCAAGAACAATGATGCCGTGATGTGTATGAGGTCTTCTCTGCTAGACTGTGAGTTTCTACGTAGGAAGAGGCTGTGTCTAGGTGGGCTACCTTATGCAAAAAGCCAACTCATTGGGAAAGACCCTGATGCTGGCAAAGACTGAGGGCAGGAGGAGAAGGGAGAAGGGGACAACAGAGGATGAGATAGTTGGATGGCATCACTGACTCAATGGACATGAGTTTGAGCAAGGTCTGGGAGATGGTGAAGGACAGGAAAGTCTGGCATGCTGCAGTCCATGGAGTCACAAAGAGTTGGATATGACTGAGCAACTTAACAACAACAACAACAACAAGAGATTGTGTCTTACAGAATTTCGTATCTAGCATCAGTGGCTGGCATGTGACAAAGGCCTTCATCAAATGTCTGTTACTTGGAATCAGTGAAATTTTAGATTCACTAAGAGGGCAATCTCTTATTAGGCTACAAATCAAAAGGAGACATTATCAAGCACCTTTGTGAGCATCCTTGTGGGATGTATTCTCACTTGGGAAAGTGTGTGGATGAAATGGTACAGAGATTTAAATTTCAGAAGTTAAAGAAGATGCTGTAATTTAGAAAGATTTATCCAGAGAAAAAAAAACATTAAGCAATGTAAGAATAAACGTCTTCATTTGAGGGGAAGGAGATTCCGTAATAGATGAAAAAAAGTTTCACTAGAATAGATATTGGCAAACTTTTTCTGTAAAGGGCAAGATAGCAAATATTTCAGGCTTGAGGGTCATGCAGTCTCCTTTGCCACTGCTCAGCTCTGCTGTTGTAGAGTGAAGCAGAGAGAGACAGTATGTAAACCAATGGGTCTGGGCTGTATTCCAATAAAGCTTCATTTGCAAAAATAAAAGGTGAACTGGACTGGTCATTGGGCTGTAGTCTGTTGACCTCTGCACTAGAACAATATCAGGAATTATTGAATAAAGGACTCTCAGTGGGACTGTGACAGCTGGAGAGGCAACCTTTACAGAATTGTTTCTGAGAGAAGAGAATGGCCGCTGAGATATCCTGGGAAATACTTCTGCCATATATGTAGCCACTCTGCGGTTGTAGAGTGAAGCAGAGAGAGACAGTATGTAAACCAATGGGTCTGGGCTGTATTCCAATAAAGCTTCATTTGCAAAAATAAAAGGTGAACTGGACTGGTCATTGGGCTGTAGTCTGTTGACCTCTGCACTAGAACAATGTCAGGAATTATTGAATAAAGGACTCTCAGTGGGACTGTGACAGCTGGAGAGGCAACCTTTACAGAATTGTTTCTGAGAGAAGAGAATGGCCGCTGAGATATCCTGGGAAATACTTCTGCCATATATGTAGCCACAGGGAGCACTTAATATGACTACTTAAGTCTTAAATGTGGCAATTACAGAGGAGAATGGGCAGAAAACATGCAATGCCATAACATTTTCTTTTGATAAAAAAGGCACTTCAGTTGAATTGGAGCTCATTTATATTAAGGATAGAGAGAACAGATAATCCAAAATAGAGACTCCTTAACTTCACTTTATGTGCAGAATGGATTTGATATCAACATTAAGGAAGAGACATATAATCTGGGAATTCATAGAATTTCAAGACTAATAGTGAAGCCAAACTTGAAAAGGTCTCCAGACTTTCATTTCAGCTCCTCCAGCTCCTTCTCCCTACTGCGCTGTGCTTAGTTGCTCAGTCGTGTCTGACTCTGCGACCCTATGGACTGTAGCCCACCAGGTTCCCCCATCCATGGGGATTCTCCAGACAGGAATAGTGGAGTGAGTTGCCATGCCCTTCTCCAGGGGATCTTCCCAATCCAGGGGTAGAACCCAGATCTCCCTCACTGCAGGTGGATTCTTTACCGTCTGAACCAGCAGGGAAGCTCAAGAATACTGGAGTAGGTAGCCTATCCTAGAGGATCTTCCTGACACAAGAATCGAACTGAGGTCTCCTGCACTGCAGGCAGATTCTTTATCAGCTGAGCTACCAGGGAAGCCCCTAACTTCTCCTCGGGCGGGGATGGTACTGACTCAAGATGAAGGTGGTTCATCGGACAGCTGAGAAGGGTAAGTTCCCCTGGACCACAAGTCTGTTTTAGAACTCAAAACCTATAAACCACCCTGGGAAACATTTTCTCTTGTTCCTGAACAGAGTTTTCTTTCTATTTGACTCCTCCTTGGCAAAGAATGAAGAGGGTCTAGACCATTTTATAGAGGCAAGCTTTGACTTCCTCACAATTCCATTCCATAGACTATCCCTAGTGCACTTTGAATGAAGAAGTTGAGATTATTTGGTTTTTGCTCTAAAAACAGTCAGTTCTGATATATTAACTTCCTAACCATTGGGGTCTCCAGTGTGGTTGCTAAGTTTGCTGGATCACAGAAGAGATACACCTTCAGCCTGCTGTATAATTATATCAGGAATTATAAAGGCAATAAATGCATGATTGCTTTTTTATTAATACATTAAGCAGAGATGCATAATTGGCACTTTAATGATCTAGTGGCAGCAAACTAGTAATAATGTGATTACAAAATGACAATTACTTTTGGCAATTAATTGGCATCACCTTTTAGCAGCCCTTTCCGATACATTGCTGGGGACTCTCATTCCAAGGAGGAATGGATCGTTCCAAGCCTGAATGGGAGCTCTGGGAAAGAGTTAAGTTAATTACTTAACAAAACAAGTGGTTGATCTTTATATTCTTGATCAATGGGTCTTTGGGGTTTAATAACAGCACCAACATGCTATACCTTTTCCCCTGAATAATGCCCAAATGATGTATAAACTTTTTGTAATGTAATTACCACCCATAAATCACTTCATTTCTGAAATATGGTAGCTTCTGATGGAATGAGATTGCTTTTTCAAAGTCTCATTAGTTTAAGAAGGAAAGGAGAAAAATCTTGCCTCTAATAGGAAGGCAGGTAAAAATGGAAGGTGATTTCATTGTGTGTTACATGCAAACTGGTTGAGAAAAGCAAAAATGCCTCATATCTTTTTTGAGGGGAAAAAAGACATAATGTTGCAAAATGCTTTTATATACACAATTAATCCTCATAGCTGTATTTTGGTAGTTGTGGGTTTATATGAGTTGTTCTAAAAAAAGTCCCCAAATGGAAACCTAGTGGTTTATATCAATGAGGTGAAATTTCTGTTGCCTTTCTATATTTGTTGAGGCATTTGACCTGTTTTTAATAGATTGAAAACTGTTAATATGCAGCATATGAAAAAATATTCTTCCAGTATTTTGATTAAATACTTTTAATTATTGACATTAAAGTTTATTTTGAAATTGGTCACTTTGATATTACCCTTATCTGTTGCTAACTTGAAACTATATATTAAGCCTCTATTGAATTTCACTACATGCCTCCTGATCTCTCCCAAAACTGAATAATGAGCTTAAGCATCTCTCAATAATGAGAGCAGACACTGTATTGACTGGTTTCTAACTGCTCAGCTCTATCTTTGATTTTTTTTTTTTTTTTGGTATACAACTCAGAGTCTCTAAACAGTTCTTGCTGCATTTTAATATCTAGCACCAGAAACTGTATTATAAGGCAACTGAGAACACTGGCAGAGTGAGAGCTGAAATTGAGGTCACCCCACAGGACCTTCAAATCTTTATTTGAAGAAGGCCATTTTGCAGGTCCAGAGAGATGGTTAAGTGACAGCCGCAAGGTGCAAACCTGAGGACACTCATATCTGGGATTCCAATTCTAAGTACCCAGTCAGTGCACAAAATCAGTCCTTTATGTTTTCAAGTTTTGAATGCAGAGTGAATATTTATGACTCCGGAGACACACACAGCACTCATTCCTTTATGTTTTGTACATTCCACAATTATTTATTAAATACCTGTTGTGTTCCAGGCACTGTATTAGCTACTGGGCAGATAGAAGTGAACCAAGCAGCTACGGTCTTTACTTTCATAGGGACATAGCAGAAAGGAGATGGCAGTCCCATATTGTTCTGTTTACAAGCAAACTTTAATCCAGATGGAATTGGTTGCTTTTTCTCTTTGTTTCCTGTCTTCCCTTCCCCTACTTTTAATTTCCATTTCCTCCACCTCCTTGCTTCCTTTCTATCTCTTACCCATGAAAGTAATTCTCAATGTAAGGCAGATTTGATATCATTCAGTTTCTTAGGTAATGTTAATTTGGGGATGTGAGATAACAAAGTCCTGGGTGCCAGCTATGTTTTCTATCTAATTCACATTGCTTTTTTTTTTTTGATAGGTTTGAGGTTTTCTGGCAGTATCGAACATCCCCAAGAGGAATGTTAGTATTTAAGAATACCTTTTGCTAGTTCCCATTCTCCTTGTCTTCATTTACTTTTAACAAGGGAGATACAGAAAGAGAGGTCAATATTTATCCCACTGAATAACTACTGTTTTTTGAACTCCTACTATGTGTCATGTACTGTCTGAGCTTGTGGTGGTGGTTTAGTCCCTAAGTCGTGTCCAACTCTTGCTACCCCCTGGACTATATCCCACCAGGCTCCTCTGTCCATGGGATTTCCCAAACAAGAATACTGGAGTGGGTTGCCATTTTCTTCTCCAGGGGATCTTCCCAACTCAGGGACTGAACTTGTATCTCATGCGTTGCACATGGATTTTTTTTTTTACCACTGAACCACCAGGGACTCCCTATACTTTCCATAGATAATCTCTAATGTCTCAAAGGAGATTTTTGAGAGAGCATTGTTATTAGATGAAGAAGGTGAAGCTGAGTAGGGTTTGGTAAATTGCTTAGGGACGTGCAACTTGCAAGTAAAGGAGCTGGGATTTGAACTCATCACCACAAGAATACAAAGTCCTTATCACCCTTACCAGTTACTGGGGCTTCTAGAGTCCATAAGTGTCCTTGAGTCCACAGCTTGATAATTTGGACTCTTCTCTGTTTCCTTCAAGTAAGGATATAAATGGTAGATGCCTCTCCTTTCCCCCTGTCTATAATACTGAGTTAACTACCTTTTTGGATCAGAGAATCAGCCTGGTGATTTTGATTTGGTCTTAATCCTAGAAAGAACCCCTGGAGAAGGGCATGGCAACCCACTCCAATATTCTTGCCTGGAGAACTGCGTGGGCAGAGGAGTCCTGGTGGGCTACGGTCCATGGGGTCACAAAGAGTAAGCACAACTGAGCAACTAACACAAAGCACACGATAGACAGAACTGGTCCCAATCATGGTATAAAGTCTGGCCATGTCTTTCAACCTGTGAAGAAAAATAAAAAAATTATTTCCTCTCTTTCTGGGATACTGAGGGAGTAGACCCTATCGTTAAAGGAACACGGGGCCTTTATGTTAATAGATTCTATTTTCACATAGCATTAGCAGCCACCTTTTGAAGGTAGAAAGGTAGAAAAAGTGAAGTACTAAGGCATAACCAAATTAGTTTCATATCACTCTGGAGTTAGTGATAGTTTTGAGATTAATAAAGATTGTTTTGCTGGGGTTATCACTTACAGAAGAAAATACATTTAACAGAAAGATGGTGTTGGCTGCACTGATGCCTTTTGAAGTTTTACTATCATTTAGCATTTCTTAGAAGGTAGTCATAGGGCATTTGTAAATAAATATCACTGGCTGCACATTTTACTTAATTTTAGGAAGATTATTTGCTTACCGTGAAAATGAAGGTTTTGAAGTCTACTCAGCCAGAAAACTGTATTTGTAGCTGAATAAAACCTTTTAACTCTTGATATGATGCCTTTGGTTGCATTTATGCCTGTTTGCAATGACTTCACTTAAGATCCATGCATAGCAAAGCCTAGTGTCAGTAGATAAGGTTTTTTAGGAATCAGAATTAATTGTAGGGGTCTAGGTGAGACATGGTGTTCATTTGCTTCAAGGTTTGTCTGGAAGCTCCAAGTTATATGCCTGAAACTGCTTATAGTCAAAGCTGTTTAAAATGGTGGCTCACACTATGCATGCTGAAAAAGCTGCACCCATTTTTAATATACTTGGAATATAAGAAGATTTCATTAATTCACTTATTCACTCATTTTTCAACAATGATTCAACATTATAAGCATTTCAACAATGAATGCTTATAATGTAGTAGGTACTAGAGATGAAACAGAAGAAAACAAAACAGTTCTGATTCTTGCCTCTGAGACATTTACAGCATAGTGAAGAAGACGGATGTTTAAAAATAAAAGAATAATATAGACTTGCAAATTATGATGAGAATTCTGAAAGGAAGTATAAGATTCTGAGAAAGGAAACAGAGTGGTCAGTTGCGCAGTGAGAAGTGAGGAGACAACACCAGGGAAGCAAAGCTGAAGAGGGGACCAGCTCAGCAGACGCAAGGAACTTAAAGAGGCCAGCTTGGTGCAATGGGTGAGAGGGAAAGCGATGCTAGGAGGCGGCGTGGACGCAGGAAGACTCTGGTAAGAACTGGTCTTCTTTTTTTCACTCAGCCACCTTAGGAAGTTGTTAAAAAAGCAGTGGTGTAATTTCAGTGGTACTTTAGGAATATCATTCTATTTGCTACACAGATTTGGATAATGGTTCGGATGGGGCAAGAATAAAAACAGGGAGAGCAACTGTAAGTCTATGGTAGTAATCCAGGTGAGTGATGGTAGTATTTCAGTAAAACAGAGCATGAACTCTGGAAATATTTGGAAGTAGACTCCATAGATTGACAATGGGATTGGATATGAGGTAGGAGGAGACAGAGAGACGAAACTCGAAATAACAACTTTCAAGTCTTGGCTTTAGCAGTTGGATGGATGAAGATGTCCTTTTATTGAGATGGGGAACAGTCAAAGAAGAGTGACTTTGGAGCAGATGATAAAGGACTTAAGTTTTATTTTAGGTTTTTGTAAATACTCTTTTATCAGATGAAGGATGTCAATTTCTTTTTCTAGTTTGCTACCAGTTTTTTTTTTTTCATCATGTGTGTTGAATTTTATGAACTTTTTCTGCATCTATTGAAATGGTCACAGGATCCTCTCTTTTATTCATGGAGCAGATTGCCTATAATGATTTCTTGAATGTTGAAACAACTTTGCACTTTTTGCATTTCCAGTTTGGTTGTGATGTATAATCTTTCTCACATATTTCCAGATTTGATTTGCTAGAATTTGCTTAGAATTTTTTTTTTCAAAAAAATCAAGGTCATAAGCAAGTTGGGCTTCTAATATTCTTTATTAAAAGAATATTAGAAGCCATAAAAAGTGAACTGAGTGGTAAACTAAACAGGAAGAAATCCAAAAAAGAGAGGGAGGATATATGCAAACATATAGCTGATTCACTTTGTTGTATAGCAGAAACTAACACAATATTGTAAAGCAAGTATATTCCAATAGAAAAAGAGAGAGAGAGATAGAGATTTAAAAATTCCTCTCCAAAAAAAAAAAAAAGAACTGAGAAGTGATCTTTACTTTTCTCTTTTCTGAAAAAATATGTGGAAAAATTGGCATTGGTTCTTCTTGACATATTTTGCAGAATTCACAGCAAAGCCATCTAGGTCTATAGGTTTCTTTATGCAAAAAGTTTAAAATAGTGAACCATTTTATTTTAAATTACTTTTATTTTTGATAAATTGTGTGTGTATGTGTTTTATGGAATATATTGTCTAATTCATCTAAATTTTCAAATGTATTGGCATGTAATTAAAAATATCTTATTATTGTTCTTTCATTGTTTGTAGGATATATAGTGATGCCCTTTTTCATTCCTGATGTGAATTAGTTGTGCCTTTTGGGGGAAGGAGTTTATCACCTTATTGTTAAGTTTTTCAGCAAATCTACTGTTTTCTTGGATGATCCCCTCTACTATTCTGTCTCCTTTCTCATTAGTTTTCTTATCTTTCTTATTTCTTCTTTCTCATTTCTTTTTATTTCCCCCTAACTTTTTGAAGTAGATAGTGCACTGATGCTCAGTCTTTATCTCCTTTTCTGTTATATGTCTATAGGGCTTATTATAAATGTTCATATAAATATGATTTAAATATATATTTAAAAATCCTCAGATTAGTACTAGTTATATAATTTCCTTTGTGATTTCTTTTCTGGCCCATGGGTATTTAGAAATTTCCAAATTGAGGGATTTTTCTAATTTTCAGCTTAATTCCACTGAAATCAAAGAACATATTCTGATATGATTTTGATTTTGAAATATGTTGAGATTTGCTTTATGACTCTGAATAAGGCAATTTTGGCAAATATTCTCTGTGTCCTTGAAAAGAATGTCTTTTCTGCAGTCTCATTAGGTATAGTGTTCTACAAATATGTCCACTGGGAAAAGTTGGATTGTATCGTTTAGATCTTTTGTGTTCCTACTGAATTTTTGGACTGCTTATTCTAGCTGTGAGATAGGTGTGTTAATTTCTTTCACTGTAATTGCGGATTCTCAGACTTTTCTTGTTTGCTTTATATGTTTCGAAGCTATGTTCCAAGGAATAAGCAAATTTAAGATTGTTGTATCTTCCTAGTGTATTAGCCTCTTTATTATTATTCAATGTCCTTCTTTAGCACTAATAATGGTTCTTGTTCTAAAGTCTTATCTGATAGTAGTATAGCTATTTTACTTTCTTTTGTTTAGTATTTACATAGTATACCTTTCTTATTCTCTTGCTTTCGACCATCTATATTATATTTGTGTCTTTAAGCAGTGTGTATATACACACATATATATATACATATATATATATATATATGTATTAGCCTCTTTATTATTATTCAATGTCCTTCTTTAGCACTAATAATGGTTCTTTTCTAAAGTCTTATCTGATAGTAGTATAGCTATTTTACTTTCTTTTGTTTAGTATTTACATAGTATACCTTTCTTATTCTCTTGCTTTCGACCATCTATATTATATTTGTGTCTTTAAGCAGTGTGTATATACACACATATATATATACATATATATATATATATACACACACATATACACATGTATATATACATATGTGTGTGTGCTTAGTCACTCAGTCATGTCTGTCTCTTTGTGACTCCTTGGAGTGTAGCCTGCCAGACTCCTCTCTCTATGGAGATTCTCCAAGCAAGAATACTGGAGTGGGTTGCCATGCCCTCCTCCATCTTCCCAAGCCAGGGATCAAATCCAGGTCTCCAGCATTGCAGGCAGATTCTTTACCAACAGAGCCACCAGGGAAGCCAATATACATATGTATATATATATGTTTGAATCCATCCTATTAATCTCTTTTAAATGAAGTATTTAGTTCATTTACATTGAAGACAATTACTGATATATGTGAGGCTAAATTTACCATCTTAGTATTTGCTTTTTATTTGTTTCACCTATTTTATATTTTTTAAAATCTTCTTTATCTCTCTTTTGTTTTTAGCTTATTTTATATTATCCCAAGTTAAACATTATTTTACTATTCTTCTATTGGTTATTCTAGAGATTATATTATATATCCTTAACTTATCAAAGCCTAATGCCAATTAATACTTTTTCCTAATACTAAATACAATTGACACCTGAAGAACATAGGGGTTAGGGGTATAAATCCTCTATGCAGCAAACAATCTAAGTATAATATAGTCAACCACCCTTATATGCAGTTGCGTATCCATGGATTCAACCAATTGCTGATTGTATAGTGTTGTAGCACGTATTTATTGAAAAAAGGCTGTTTTAAAGTGAGCCCTTGCAGTTCAAACCCACGTTGTCCAAGGGTCAACTGTAACGCAACAGTCTTAGACTAGTGCTACTTAGAGAATGGTTCTGGAATTGGCAGTGATCTGTGGTCTATGATGGCTGATTTGTGTGCCAAACTGGGGAGGACTCTGCATCCAGATATTTGGTAAAACACCAGTCCAGATGTCACTATAAAAGAACTCTTAAGATAAATTTACAGTTCAGTCAGTAGACTTTAAGTAAAGCAAATTATCTTCCACAATGTGGGTGGGCCTCGTCCAATTAGATGAAGGCCTTGAGAGAAAAAGATTGAGATCCCCTGAGGAAGAGGGAATTCTGTCTCCAGACTGCCTTCCAACTCGAACTGCAACATCAACTCCTCTTTGAGTCTCCCGCCTGCTAGCCTGCCCTGCAGGTTTCATACTTGCCAACTCCACAGTTGCATGAAACAATTCCTTAAAATCTCTTTCTCTTTCTCTCCACATCCTGCTGGTTTCTCTGGATAACCCTGACTAATTGGGGTCCCAAATCAAACCCTAAAGCTTGGGGGAATTGAAGAGGATCCTTTCTCAGCAGGCCCCGAACTCTCATTTTTGTCCCCTTTCCCCATCACTTTGTTGAAAACTCTGCTCAGTTTCTCTGCTTCTCATCCACCTCTCTGTGAACCAGAACATCTCCCTGGGGAAAAAGTAGTCCCCATAGCTAGGCTCATTTCTGTGAGGTTCTTTTCTTGGATCTTGTCCTCATATTTATTCACTGCTGTGTTCCTTCTCTGAAGCCCTCAAACATAGGTAGAACTGTTTTTCCCAGGTTTCATAGCAGTTCTCGGTGAAAGAGGTTGGTGTGATTTATCTAGTCCCACATTACCAGAAGTGATTCTCCTGGAAGAGGTGGCTCACTGTCCTTGATCAAAATCTGTGCTGGAAGTCACTTAGTTCCACATTACCAGAAGCACAGGAAGTCTCAGATCTTTTTGGGGTCAAGACTTCAGGTTTGCTTTTGTTAAATTTGAGGAGCTTTGGAGATCTCTCCGGTAAGATAATTGAAAAGTGGTTGGATAAACAAATCTAGACTTCAGGAAGAAGAATCTCCATGAAGAAAAATTTTTGGCACAGCAGTGTAGAGATAACACTTCAAGTGACGAAATGATGAAATCGCTCAGGAGAAAGCCTAGATAGAGAAAAGAAGAGGGGCTGGGAATGCATTTTTAGGAGCTGTAGCATTTGGAAGTTAGCTGGAGGAGGAGGTATGAGTGAAATACTGGAAAGAGGTTGTTGAAAGGGTAGGCAAATGCCCATCAGAGAGTATGGTGTCAGAGACGCAGAGGAAAAAGAGAATTTAAAGAAGTAGAGAACGATCAAATATGATTTATTTAATAGAAAGTCTGACAATATAAGACCTAAAAAGTTCCTGTGCATTTGAGCCTCACAAATATCCCGGAGACACTTGATGGATGGCGGTACTTGGGAAGTAGAGTGGGCGGACAGCCTCAGAAAGAGTGATGCAGGGCTGTAGGAGGCCTGCCCAGCAGCCATCACCCTGGTGGCTTTCAATCTCTACTCTGATCATGAGCTCTGTGCTATCTCAATCTGAAAGACTTATTTGAAGCCCGAGCTCTGTCCTTTTGGCAAATAACTTGGGTAATACCTGTCAAGGACAAGAAAGGATGGTGGTGCCCATGCTTCTTCCTAATTCTCGTCAGTTCCTGGGGGAGCAAACCTGCAGTTCATGTTCTCAACCAGAGCACAGCTGCACCTCCTGAGTCGAGCCTGCCTCGCTCAGTGCACAGAACTCCTTCTGACACTGGATGTCTCCCCAGAATCAGGAGGCAGGGAAAATGTCGACTTCTCATCCTAGAGATGTGTGTTTTTTCACAGCAAGCCTGTACTGTTTGAGCTCTCAGGATAGCTGCCTTTACTTTATTGGTCCAGAAGAAAATGTAGGCTAAAGGAGAACTTATTTTTGTCAGTATTTCAGAATCGTAACAGTTATGTACTGTACAAACCTCATTATGGTCTCCTTATATTCCTAGGAAACATTAAACATTGGCAATGTGTTTGTATATGTATGCTGAGTTTGATGATTAGACACACTGATGGTTTCTAGATGGTTTTCTTTGTTTAGCAAGGAAAACATTGATCCCAAAGCCCATTACCCTTGTGGGATAAGTGGGAGTAAAATATAGGCCCTCACTCTGAGCTTATTGACTTGGAACCATGTGCAAAATGAATTTAGTTATTTCTTTAATTTATCTGATTCACACCTGATGAGGCAAGCAGAGCCTGTGCATCAGGCATGAAATATGGCAAACTAGTCCAGCAAAGTGAGAGTGCTTCAGAGAGAAGCCATCCTGCTGCTTTGGGCAAAAGCTGTTTGGACACAGTTTACAGCTCTATTAAATGTGGTCTTTAATCAATGCAATCCTGGTCAAACTACCACTACTCATTCGGTAGGTCTTGATGGCTGTTAAAGAAATCTACTCATGTATGATACTATCTTTCTGAATGAAATCAAATGCTTTGCTGAGTGGTTAGTATGATGACCCAACCTGAAATCTTTTAATTCTGTGTAATTGAGTAACTTAGTTTTTCTGATTATGATCCCTAAATGTAATGAGGGAATAACAGAATATTTGTTGTGCCTATATCACAAGTCGTGAAGATCAAACAGGATAATGTATGGAAAGCTTAGATAAAGATAGAACTCTGTTTGCTGAAATATAATCACTTCTGTTTCAGAAACCATAAATGTGGGTTTACCTCCTGTCAATCACTGTGTTAGGAAGGCTTTTTGTGGGATCATTGCACTGCCCCAATGTATCAGCATCCAGCACTCACAACCCCCTAGGACTACCACAGATTCTTAGGAGATTTAACAGCAGTGACAACAACAAAAGGCTAATATACACAATGAGGAAAATAGAGCTTAAGCTGAAAAGGTCCTCGGTAATGTCCTATAATTGATCATTTTACCAGTTCAGAAGGAAAAGTGTATTTTCATTGGCTGGTAATGGCTATAATAGACAATGCTGGCATCACCAACACCATAAAGCACAGGGAGGGTGAGAGTAGGAAAAGGCTAGTGGAGAAGGGTTCTTCAGAGAAACAAAACCAATAATAATATGTGTGTATTCTAATGGGGCTTCTCTTGTAGCTCAGCTAGTAAAGAATCCACTTGCAATGCAGGAGACCCTGGTTCGATTCCTGGGTTGGGAAGATCCACTGGAGAAGGGATAGGCTACCTACTCCAGTATTCTTGGGCTTCCCTGGTAGCTCAGCTGGTAGAGAATCCACCTGCAATGCAGAAGACCTGGGCTTGATCCCTACGTTGGGAAGATCCCCTGGGGAAGGCTACTCACTCCAGTATTCTGGCCAGGAGAATTTCATGGACTGTACAGTCCATGGGGTCACAAAGAGTCAGACACGACTGAGCAACATTCACTTCACTTCACTTCACTTCACTTCACTCTAATAGAGAGATTTACTTATTATAGGAATTGGTTTACATGATTATGGAGGCCAAGAGGCCACCTGTAAGCTGGAGAACCAAGAAAGCTTGTGGTGTAATTCAATTTGAATCCCAAAACCTGAGAACTAAGAAGTCAATAGTATAAGCCCTAGGTGAAATCCAAAGGGCCAACAACCACAAGCACCAAAGTCCGTGGTTGAAAGTGATAACAAAGGGCAATAATAAGCAGCTCAGATCAGTGTAGAAAGAAATTGTAAAGTCTTGTGATTCAGTCCAGGGATGGCAAATACATAGTCATGTGGGGCAAATTTCCTATCTTTTATTCATAGCAGATGTTGGTAATAAATTATTGTATTCTTTCTATTCAGTCAAGGCATCTGAGTGGCAAGGCAGAGTGATTTACTTTCTCTGTGGGAAGGTGAAGGGTCTCACCTAGAGCACTTGGGACCATGTAGAGTGAGTGTAATATAAGTCATTAAATTATCTGAATGTCATCTGATGAGATGAGCAGAGCCAGTGGGTCAGGCTCAGAGATGCAGGAATGTGATCCTCAAAGACTGGTCAAGACTGTGCTCTAAGTAGCAGCTACAACTCAGCTAGAATGGGCACCAGAGATGCAATCTATTTGCCAACCAGAGTTTTATTCAACTTTCTCATATGACAGTCAGGAAACTGATGAGATAATTTGTTGAAGTTAATGCAAAGAGTCAACCAGATCTAAAATCTAAATTTATTTTTCCCTGGTTGGAAACTCAAGACCTGTCTCAGTTTGGAGCTATTTAGCTGAGGACTGATTCCTGGAATGGTTGGGCAAAGTAGAGAAAGGAACAGTTTTAGATTTTAGGGTTTAAGTAAATGTATCTTGAGCCAGGGCTTTGAAGTTTAGTGTATTAGTGTGCTTGAGCAGCTGTAACAAAGTACCACAAACTGTGTGGCTTAATTGATTGTCTCACAGTCCTGGAGGTTAGAAGTCTGAGCTTCCCCCCCCCCCCCCGCCTGCTCTGCCTGCCTGCAGCTTCTGGTGGCTTGCTGGCAATTTTTGCTGTTTCTTGGCTTGTAGACACATTGTCCTGATCTCTGCCTTTGTGTTCACATGGCATTCTTTCTGTGTGCATGTGGCTATCCCTGTGTCCAAATTTTCCTTTTTATAAGGATGCAATATACTGGATTAGGGACTATCCTAATAACTTCATTTTTAACTTCATCATTTACAAAAACTTCACATTCTGGAGTCTTAGGTGTTAAGACTTCAACTTATGAATTTGAGGGGCACAATTCAACCAATAATGTGAATTTCAGTTTTCCCTAAGTATTGGATCTCTGGCTATAGGAGTTAGCTTGATTTTAGTCTAAAAGCTTTCTTGATGCAGTCATGTTCAACAATAGGGTTGATTCTTCAAGAGGTTGCCAGTAATAGACCATGCAGATGAATTCATAAACCATTATGAATTCTATGTTTATTGTATCATGATGATGTTCAAGATCATGTTACTGTGGTTAAGTAGGAGAGAGAGTGGTGAGGTGGAGTTGATAGCATGTAGCAGAGAATGAAACTTCAGAGTGAGGTGATGCTATGCTGCTGCTAGTTAGAGGGACAGACCAAGGACAACCACAGCTTGGGGAGCTGGCAGATACCTGTGGACAGGTGCCTCTATACCTAAAGATCTAAAGATACAGCTATGAATCAGGAGATGCCTGGAAACCACCATGCTTTCTGCCACTGAACAGAACACAGAGGTGTGTGAGGTGGGCCTCTCTGCTGTCTGAGAGCCCTGTTCCCCAAGAAAAGCAGTGACCTTTGTATTTGGTACCCTTTCTACACTTCCCATATTTTCTTCCCAGTTACCCTATCCTATGTAGACCCAACACCTGGCAGGCTCCTCTGTCCATGGAACTCTTTGGGCAAGGGTACCAGAGTGGATTGCCATTTCCTTCTCCAGGGGATCTTTTGAGCCAGGGATCAAACCCAGGTCTCCTGCATTGCAGGCATATTCTTTACTGTGGAGCCAATAGGGAAGCCAGCTATGGAAGTAATTCCTTTCCAACTTCCTAAAACACACAAAACCATGTTCTGTCCCTCTTCCTCCTGTAGCAAACTATTCTTAAATGGAGATTTAAAATATATTAATTCACATTTAGATGTGATTAACTGATAAAATTTTAAAGTGGGCTCTGTCTTGAACAATTTGGAAGTGATTGTCCAGGCCTTAAATTAAAGGAATGAAGCTCTAAGTCTAGAAATATAAGATCATCCAGTCCTAAATGGCACCTCTTTTATTAGCTAATCAGCTCCTAAATTAAAATGCCAGTGTTCATTTATCCTTTAGAATTGTCAGTGATCTAGGAATTTGCTGATTACATTAGCAACTTTTTTTTTAATTCTAGGAAGATGCAAAATAGAACATTACAAAGATATGAACCTACACATTTGCCTTGCTTAAATCACCTATATTTTGCTGAGTCTCACCTGATTTATTTGGAATTTGATAGTACAGGACTTGCTCTTCGGTTTTATCACAGTTTCCTCTCTTTTCAGCTGCCTTATAAGTATAAAATCTAGTCATTTTTTTTTCTTGGCAATCAGACAGGTACTGTTCTTTTTGTCATGATTTCTTGATGGTGCTAAATAGAGCAGAATTACTTTAAAAGAAGGAATACCCCTACTTCGTTCAAGAATGAATACCACTAGCCTTATGTGTCCTTCGTCTCTGCTCATTCTCCCACGGTATTTGTCGAATTCAATCAAAGAGAAAGGGTTTAGGCATTTTGGTAGGTGCAGGTATTGGTGTAGACACGTGTGTATGCATCAGCCTCTCTGTCATGTCTGACTCTTTGTGCCCCCGTGGACTGTAGCCCACCAGGCTTCTCTGTCTGAGGGATTCCCCAGGCAAGAATCCTGGAGTGGGTTGCCATGCCCTCCTTCAGGGGAACTTCCTGACCCAGGGATTGAACCCAGGTCTCTTGTGTCCTGCTTTGCAGGCAGATTCTTTACCTGCTGAGGCATCAGGAAGGCCATAGACATAGTGAGGGCCTGGCAGAATCTGTGGGAGGCAAGGATGGCCTGGACTGGATGTTTCTGGACCCTGACTGTAGTCCTGGACCATGGCTTGGTCAGCCACTGAAGGTGGTCATCAGGCATCATGGGGTCTCCCTGACAGATAGTCAACACTATCACCCCTTGGAAGAGTTCACAATACCCTTCTGAGGAGCAGGCAGGATTCCTCCCAGGTGGTTAACACAAAACCAGAAAATCCCCGCTTGAGCTCTTTCTCTTATTTCATTGATTGAGTTGACAACTTTATAGGACGTATTAGCAAGTGATGGATATAGGCAACAGGACCAACAGATAATCAGTACTTTGGTGAGATGTACATTCCAGAAAACCAAGCTCATATAATTGAATATTTCTTTGATAAAAAGAACTTTCCAAAATCTCATTAGATTTTACTGTTATCACAGAAGCTAATTTACTCTGATTTTAAATATTATTTTCTATGAAAAGAATGACTGGGAAAATTAAAAGTTCTGGGGAGACCAACCTCATAGTTTCACTTAAATAGCTTTTCTTGAGCAAATGCATTTTTAAGTTGTCAACTTACTGAGTTTCTTTGGCCTTGGGATCCAGTGGGTGCCATGATGTGCTCTGAAGCTTTGCTTTCACAGAGAATGGAAGGGTGAAGATTAAGTCTAAGTTTTTAGCAGATAACCACAAGAGATGATACACTGGTTAGATGAGGTCTTTGAGGGGCATGGTGAAACTGATACATTGTTTGCTTGACTATCTAACTGCCTCCATCTGCCCACACTTTCTATCCTTTAGTTTCTAATTACATGTATTTGGTGTGTATAAAATATTCAAATACTCTAAACCCCCTCCCTGCAAAAAACCCTAAATTGGGATCCAGTGGGTGCCATGATGTGCTCTGAAGCTTTGCTTTCACAGAGAATGGAAGGGTGAAGATTAAGTCTAAGTTTTTAGCAGATAACCACAAGAGATGATACACTGGTTAGATGAGGTCTTTGAGGGGCATGGTGAAACTGATACATTGTTTGCTTGACTATCTAACTGCCTCCATCTGCCCACACTTTCTATCCTTTAGTTTCTAATTACATGTATTTGGTGTGTATAAAATATTCAAATACTCTAAACCCCCTCCCTGCAAAAAACCCTAAAACTTCAAGCAGTACCATAAACCCCTGAAAGGCAGAATCTCTTTCCACCCTTGACATACAGTTCCCTAGTTCAGCTCCCTATAGACAGCTACCGTTAGCAGTTTCTTATGTATCTTTCCAAACATCTACTAAGTAAATATTAATATATGTGTACTGCTCTCTTTCACCTATATAATCCTACTATATACAAGATGCGGTTCTACATCTTGCTTTTTTCATTAAACAATGTATCTTAGACATTGTTCTATCTATCTACCTACCTACTTACCTACCTACCTACTTATCTATGGCCAAATTCCTTATAATGTCTGCATGAAGGGAAGGGAAGTCACTCAGTCGTGTCCGACCTTGAGCGACCCTATGGATTGCAGCCTTCCAGGCTCCTCCGTCCTTGGGATTTTCCAGGCAAGAGTGCTGGAGTGGATTGCCATTTCCTTCTCCAGGGGATCTTCCTGACCCAGGAATCAAACCCAGGTCTCCCACACTGCAGGCAGACGCTTTACCGTCAGAGCCACTAGCTTCAAGTAATGGCTGCATAGTAGTCCATTTTATGAATGTATCATAATTTATCTAGTCAACTCCTTGTTGCTGTTTGGGATGTTTTATTTTTGGTTGAAGTGATTTCTGAGATGGGAGTTGGGAGATGGGTGCATGTGCAGGGACTCTAAACTTTTGTTTTGATACTTTGTAGATAGTCCTAGATTGTTGGGACAATTGAAGGGCATTTGCAGAAGTTGGGTTGGAAAAGGAAAGGAGTTACATCAGAGGACGAATGTCTAGTGGGGGACTGGGTAAAATCCTGCTACATGGAATATGATTTCATTCTTCTCCTCTAGAAAATTCTCAGTAAGAGTGACATCACTGGCCAGTGCTTTTGACAGTTCTTCATCTGTTCAGCAAATATATCTACATTCCTTCTGTGTCCTAGGCACTGGCTTAGGTGCTTGCTCCCTAGCACAGCAGTGAACAAAATGAAGTCCCTGCTATCATGGTGTTCACTTCCAGGGGAAAAAAATAAAATTAAAAGAAAATAAATATATAGAGAAATCTGTATGCAGGTCAGGAAGCAACAGTTAGAACTGGACATGGAACAACAGACTGGTTCCAAATAGGAAAAGGAATACATCAAGTTGTATATTGTCACCCTGCTTATTTAACTTCTATGCAGAGTACATCATGAGAAACGCTGGGCTGGAAGAAACACAAGCTGGAATCAAGATTGCCGGGTGAAAGTGAAGTGAAGTCGCTCAGTCGTGTCCGACTCTTTGTGACCCCATGGACTGTAGCCCATCAGGCTCCTCTGTCCATGGGATTTTCCAGGCAAGAGTGCTGAAGTGGATTGCCATTTCCTTCTCCAGGGGATCTTCCCAACCCAGGAATCAAACCCGGGCCTCCCATACTTCAGGCAGACGCTTTACCCTCAGAGTCACCAGAGAAGCAGAAATATCAATAACCTCAGATATGCAGATGACACCACCCTTATGGCAGAAAGTGAGGAGGAGCTAAAAGGCCTCTTGATGAAAGTGAAAGAGGAGAGCGAAAAAGTTGGCTGAAAGCTCAACATTCAGAAAACTAAGATCATGGCATTCAGTCCCATCACTTCATGGGAAATAGATGGGGAAACAGTGGAAACTATCAGATTTTATTTTGGGGGGCTCCAAAATCAGTGCAGATGGTGACTGCAGCCATGAAATTAAAAGACGCTTACTCCTTGGAAGAAAAGTTATGACCAACCTAGATAGTATATTCAAAAGCAGAGACACTACTTTGCTGACTAAGGTCCGTCTAGTCAAGGCTATGGTTTTTCCTGTGGTCATGTATGGATGTGAGAGTTGGACTGTGAAGAAGGCTGAGCACTGAAGAATTGATGCTTTTGAACTGTGGTATTGGAGAAGACTCTTGAGAGTCCCTTGGACTGCAAGGAGATCCAACCAGTCCATTCTGAAGGAGATCGGTCCTGGGATTTCTTTGGAAGGAATGATGCTAAAGCTGAAGCTCCAGTACTTTGGCCACCTCATGCGAAGAGTTGACTCATTGGAGAAGACTCTGATGCTGGGAGGGATTGAGGGCAGGAGGAGAAGGGGACAACAGAGGATGAGATGGCTGGAGGGCATCATGGACTCGATGGACGTGAGTCTGAGTGAACTCTGGGAGATGGTGATGAACAGGGAGGCCTGGCGTGCTGCGATTCATGGTGTCGCAAAGAGTCGGACATGACTGAGCGACTGAACTGAATTGAACTGAACTTCTCAAAGACAAATTAAAGCAGGGCAGGGGTTGGAAAGCAACAGAAGATGTTGGAATTGACAACCTTGGAGGTGATGTTATTTGAGTGAAAGTGGGTGTGAGGCCACTGAGCAGCACCACTGTGTCTTGGGTGCCTGGAGCGCGTGGTGGTTTCCAAGCTCCCACTCTAGCCTGCCTCCAGCCGGGTGTTGCCAGCAGATGCTGCTTCCACAGCAAGGAATGGAGCGCCATCTCCTTTCAGTGTCTGTGATGGAATTTGTGAGGGAGGGAGAGACAGGGAGAGGGACAGAATAAGGGGATAGTGGCCTAGGGAAATTATGTGGATTTTCTACCATCAGATTAATTCAACATCACTGAATTACCAAAGGGCTTCTCATCATTCACTGTTTAGCAGGGGGCAGGGAAAATTATTCATTATTCAACATGAGATGAAATAAAAATGCTACACTTTGTAAAACATGCAAGGTTACCTACTATGGTAACTGCTTGCAGAGTTTTAATGGGTCTGCAGCACGGCTAATTAATTTGCTGTGAGCTTCATTGGAATTCCTGTTGGAGATGATTGTCTTGGTAACTGAAAGCGCCACAGAGAGTGAGGACATCAGAAATACCATTTGGGGCTGCTGGTACAATCTGAGACTTTCTCAGGGGCTCCTCAGCCACCAGCAAGGACTGGCCCAAGTCTCTGTCTCATTCTCTCAGATTTGCTCAGTAGGCAGCATTTCCCAGGAATTGCAGAGCCCATAATGTCATATGTGTGAGGTTTAGAATCCTGGCTCTGAGGTCTGACCAGTCTGGGGTTTCACATTTACTGGCATCTACTTACTGTGCAACCTCAGGCATTTAATGCCACTGCATCCTTATCTGTAAAGTTAGAATAATTTTAGTTCCCACCTCAGAGAGATGCTATAAGGCTTATAATGGATGTGTTTGTAAAGCACCTGATTTATCTAAACTCTCCCTAAACAGAGCTATTTTCTTCTTCTCATTTTCCTCATCTCCTTCCTCATCACCACCACCACCATCATCATCATCAATATGACCATCTTTTTTTTTTTTCTTTTCTGCCTGTATGTCTAACTGCTGGAGTCCAGCTCCAGCAGCCAGGGATTCAACCTGTGTGTTGCAATTTGAGGTCTTATGTGCAAACTATATAGAGCAGTGTGGGCAAAACAGAACCCATCAGCCTCAAAGAAACAAGAAATTGAGTGGCTTGAATCTGAGTTGGTCCAGGTTTTGCTACTGCCACATGATTTGAGCTAATCCCTTTATCTTTCTGGGTGCTACCCTCCTCCCTGGTAGGAGAGATAGAAATTAGTGATATCTTAGGTTGAGTCCCACTCCAAGGGGGGGCTAGTATCTAAATGGACCACAGTTAAGGAGTTAGGCCTTCCCAGGTGGTGCTAGTGGTAAAGAACCCGCCTGCCAATTCAGGAGACATAGGAGACATGGGTTCGATCCTTGGGTCAGGAAGCCTTCCTTGTGTAGCTCATGTGGTAAAGAATCTGCCTTGCAGTGTAGGAGATCCAGGTTCAATCCCCGGGTGGGGAAGATCCGGTGGAGAAGCGAACAGCAACTCACTCTAGTATCCTCGCCTGGAAAATCTCATGGACAGAGGAGCCTGCTGGGCTGTTCCAAACAGTCAGTCATGACTGAGTGACTAACAATTTCACTTTAAGTAAGTTAGGGTGTACTTGGCAGTAAGTAACAAAGTAACCAGTTGGCAGTGACTTAAACAAATGGCATAGACTGAAAAAATATTCTAGGTGAATTTAAGGAAACCATATTCTCAGCTTTGTGTAAGATTTTATATATAGCCAAGCGAGAGCAGTTTTCTCTTTACATCTTCTGAATACAGCTCACTGAATGATTCACTTAACACATATATGTTTTCCTCCTCAGCACTATTCGAGAGCTCTGGTGGCATATATCTTTGTATTCTCCAGAGTTTGTACTTAGTATTTTGCTAAATAGTATCTGTTAATTTAAATAAAAAGATCAGAATGAATGCAAAATCCTAGGTAATCATCCCAATACCCAGTATCTTACTGCCAGGTATGTCTTGGGTCCATCAACAACCTGTAAATTGGAAGATTGTTGAGACTTCTGTTTTTAGTCTAATGATCTGCATATATAATTTCTTGGAAGCTCTTAATACATCACAAGAATATTATTAAGCAACAATTAACCTTGTGAACAAAAGAGAAGTCACAAACATTATTTATTGCTTTGCCAGTCTTAATAAAGACCTAATGTGCTAATAGCTTCTCTTGGAGACAGCTGCCATCAGTTAAGTAAAAACATCATTAAGTTGTAATCATAAATATCAATAGAGGCTGAAGCTACTAGTTTTCTGATTGCTGACAGGCATTAACTAGTTTATGGGTATCCATTCCAATAGCTTTCTGTTGTATTGTGTTATTTTATGACTGTCTATTAAACTCGTTCACATCTACACACATTTATTGAAAGTTATAGCTGAGAGGCATTTAAAGAAGGTCTCACCCAGCGTTTTTCAAACTGTGGCCAGAAGATCTCTTACAGGTTTCTGGAAATCTCTTAAAGGACTTTCTGGATGTTTCAAGGTCAGACAGTTCTATAGGCAAAGCAGGGTATTCTAACCTGCTTATCATGATGAAAAATCATCTTGGCTCAATCATTTTTGAAACGGATATTGTGGTATGGCATGGCTATACTAAATGATCCTGGAAAATCATACAACTCCAGGTTCCTACCATCAATAAACTATGCATGGCTCCCCTTGATCCTTACTCTACCAAACCCTACCCCTGTTGTGGGAATTTTCATTTTCTATTTTATTCACTTATCTATTGTCTGAATTTTTATGCATATTTATTGCTTTCACTCAGAAACAATTATTAAAGGTATTTCTTAGAAGTCTGATTAAACTGGGATAGGTTCTTAGAAGCATCAGGCTTATCTCGTCAAGCCAGAGTTACATAGGAATATTATGAAATGAAAATGTACTATCAAATTCTGAGAGAACTGCTAGAAACATAATTGGCAATTTCCTGTGCAGTCTGGAGCTGAGAATAAGGGGCTAAATATCAATATTGCCCCATGTCTTCAACTCTGATGGGTGAATGATAGAATTTGAGACATGGATCAGCCAAGGTCTAAGTAAACTCTTATAGAATTCCTGGGTCTCACCCTATCTCTGAACCTCACCCACCCTCACCACATCTTTCTTCTTTACCTCACCCCTACTTTTTCACCCTGGGATGGTGTTGGCAGGGTAGTAAAGCTAAGGGGTGGGTTTGTTAGTGCTTTACACTACTTGGTGTATTAATTTCCTGTGGCTGCCATAACAAATTACCATACTCTTGATGGCTTAAAACAAGAGAAATTCATCCTCTCAGAATTCTGGAGGCAGTAATTCCAGAATCAAGGTGTCGGCTGGGCTGTGCTGCTTCCGAAGGCTCTAGGGGGGCATTTTCCTTGTCTTCCAGCTTCTGGTGGATCCAGGTGTCCCTTGGCATGTGGCTGTACAAGTCCAGTCTCTCCTTCTGTTTTCACGTGAGCTTTTCCTCTGTGCCCGTGTTATCTCCTCTTCTCTTATAAACACACTTTCATTGGATTTAGAGCCTACACAGATACTCTAGAATCATCTCCTCATCTCAAAGTCCTTAGATACATCTGTAAAGACTCTTTTTTCAAATAAGGTAATATTCACTAGTTCTGGGGATTAGGGTGTGGATAAAACTTTGTGGGGCCAGCACGTAACCCCCTATATTTGGTAATTTTTTAAAACTCTGAAAGGTTGTGTTTTCTTCTGAGTCAAAATGTTTCTTGGTCAAAACATTTGTCAGTATCAAAATGTCACTTTTCTGACGCTAGAGTTCACCTCGACTTCAGCTAGAGCCACCTAATATATTTTTGGTTGTTGTTTGTGAACTCTGACTGGAATAAAACTTACATTTGTTGTTCAGTCACAAAGTCATATCCAACTCTTTGGGGCCCCATAGGCTGTAGCCCACCAGACTCCTCTATCCATGGGGTTTTTCCAGGCAAGAATACTGGAGTGGACTGCCTTTTTCTTCTCCAGAGGATCTTCCCAACCCAGAGATGGAACCCAAGTCTCCTGCATGGGCCGGCGGATTCTTTACCGTTGAGCCCATAAACTTATACAACTAATGGTAATTGGAATCACCTACTTCTTATCTAATAACTTCATTTTTCTGTGAGGACATGGAGACCCAGAGATTAAAAGAACACTCCCTTGGAGTCCTAAAGGGCAGATCTCATCCCATCTTCACTAATCACCAGATCTGAGACTGTGGTTCCATCATCTGATTTGTTTACTCTTTTGTTCCTTCATTGATAATGAGATGATAATACTTCTACTTTTAACTTGTTAGAAATGTTATGAATATAACAATGCTTTGAAAACCGGTATAAAGTTCCCTTGGGATATTATGATGGTTTTTCAACCTATATTTGAAATTGCCCTTGAAATGTATTTATGTCTCTCCATTAAAACAGAACAGGAAAAACATAATTATGAACTCTGAGCTAGAAGGGATTTACTCCTCCATTATAGCCTGCAGCTACCTACAGAGCTATTGAGAACACACACACAAATTATAATTTAAAGTTTCAGAAAGGGCAGTAAGGAGGCAGCTGTGAATACTAGGACCAGTTTAGAGCAGAGATGGCAGATTCACAAGCTTAAAGAGGCCAGGCAGGTAAGTATAAACAAAGAATGCAAGGTAGGAGTAAGAAAAATAGTAACAGACATGTAATGGAAAATGGTAATGAAAATAATGGTTGAGGGCAATGATAGGGAGCAGTGAGAACTACAGTGAACTGGAAACCAGGGAGCAGTATCTGGTGCAGTCTAGGGGAAACTGCTGATCTTCAGCTGCCAGTTGAGATGCAAGCCCTGCAGGCTAGATCTTCCAAGGAAGAAAGCTGGATTTTTACATGAAATATTTTGTATTAAAAGTTGATTAGGCTAGCCCATGCATTGATAATAGACAGCTCCCAAGTCCTAGCAGCTTAACATTTTTCTTCCCTCACGTGAAGTTCTCTGGGAATCTGGGTAATTGTCCAGAGTACCTTCTTTTCCATCAACCTATTCCACCAGCTCAACATCAGGTTTCTAAGGAACCAGTGGCCAAGTGTTATGGGTTGAATTGCATCCCCCTAGAAAGATATGTTGGAAGTTTAATCCCTAGAACCTTGAGAAGGTGACCTTACCTAGAGATAAGGTCTTTACAGAGTTCATCACTTTATTTTTATAATGTATTTATTGATTGGTTGTGCTGGGTCTTTGTTGCAGCGTGCAGACTTCTCAGCCTGGGTGGGTTAGGTGGTTGTGGCTCCCTGGGATTAGGTGCTGTGTGTCATGTAGGATCTTAGTTCTCTGACCAGCGATCGAACACACACCTCTGCATTGGAAGGTGGATTCTTAACCACTGGACTATCAGACAAGTCCTTGGAGGTAATCACTAAATTGAGGTCTGTAGATGGTCCTATATTAATATCATTGGTACATTTCTAAAATACGAAATTTGGGGTACCAAGACATGCATGCAGGGAGGATGCCATGTGAATATTTGCAGTTATGCTGCCACAAGCCAAGGAACTATCAGAAAAGAGGGGAGTGGTCTAGAACAAATCCTTCTGCACCTTCAGAGAGAACATGGTCCTGCCAACATCTTGATATTACATTAGTAATAGATATTATGTTAGTAACATCTACTTTCTACTCCTGATTTTGGTGTTATTTTCTTGGGCTCCACAATTACTGCAGATGGTGACTGCAGCCATGAAATTAAAAGATGCTTGCTCCTTGGAAGAAAAGCTATGACAAACCTAGACAGCATATTAAAAAGCAGAGACATTATTTTGCCAAGAAAGGTCTGTCTAGTCAAAGCTATGGTTTTTCCAGTAGTCATGTATGGATATGAGAGTTGGACCATAAAGAAAGCTGAATACTGAAGAATTGATGCTTTTGAACTATGGTGTTGGAGAAGACTCTTGAGAGTCCCTTGGACTTCTAGGAGATCAAAGCAGTCCATCCTAAAGGAAATCAGTGCTGAATATTAATTGGAAGGACTGATGCTGAAGCTCCAATCCTTTGGCCACCTGATGTGAAGAACTGACTCATTTGAAAAGACCCTGATGCTGGGAAAGATTGAAGGCAGGAGGAGAAGGGGATGACAGAGGATGAAATGGCTGGATGGCATCACTGACTCGATGGAGAGTTTGAGCAAGCTCCAGGGGTTGGTGATGGACAGGGAGGCCTGGCATGCTGCAGTCCACAGGGTTGCAAAGAGTCGGATATGACTGAGTGACTGAACTGAACTGAATAGATATTATTTTAGTAAAATCTACTCTCTACTCTTGATTTTAGTGTTAGCAACTATAGTTTGAAAAAAAAAGGAAAAATGAGACTGAAAGATGCTTAATTTTTTTTTTTTCTTTCTTTCTTTTTTTGGCCACACTGCATGTCTTGCAGGATATTAGTTACCTGACCAGGACTGACTACAGGCCCTGGCTGTGGAAGTGCAGAGTCCTAACCACTGGGCTGCGGGGAATTTCCTGAACAAGCCTTCACTGAATGAGCCAATCAAACCCTGAGTTGAGTCTCACCATGGAGTTCCAGACTGGGACCTGTCCTGAGGACCAGTCCGTGGGCACTTATGCTCTGTTCATAGGGTAAGGTTTGTGCTTCTGAAGAATTTTGAGCTCCTCAAGCTAAAGACTTTTATGCCTGATGGCATAAGTGATTTTTGGTCATAGGCATCAATAAGCATAGTTGGTACATGAAGACTGGTATCCAGTGGAGGTTTTGGCTTGGAGAAAGGCTTACAAAACCTGAGAATTCGGGCAACAGAGGGGGCTTAGGGAGGAGAGGGTGCACAGACCACTGCTCTCTAACAATTTTTAGTTGGAGTTGACTGTTCTGTGTGTTTTTTTTTAAATTATATGCTCTCTTAATTCTCTTTTTCTTCCCTTCCGAACATAGTCTGTCCATGCTTCTCAGGAACTTGATCAGTCCTATGTAGTTCATCTGAATTCTAGGAGAAAGGTTTTTGGAGATAACTCTGGGAAGTTGCCCACCATTCCTGACATTATTTCTGTAAACATACAGTCTAAATTTCCAATAACCAGCTTAGGAAATAGTTTTTATGAAACAGCTTATTGGTGAATTTGGGACCATATGTGTGTGCATGTACATATTTACAAGGTTGATTTGTACTCAACCTAGTAACAGCATTTTGAAATTATTTGTGTACAATTTACTTTACTCATGTGCATATAATTTAAAAATAATATATCTAGGTGCTGCTTTCAACTGAATTTCTCCCGTAGTATATATCATATTAACTTGGCTTATGGATCATGCTTAAAATTATTCTTGAAGAACATGCTTGGTTGGTTTCACTGAGCCAAATTTTTTTTTTGAATATTCTAAAAAGGAAAGGAAAGAAGTGAGACAAATTGTACTGTTCATGTGCTGTGTCACAAGCTAGAGAAATATAATTGGGCTTCAGGCCAAATTCTGAAGGCAATTGGAGCTGCCTGTGTCAATTGGGCATAATTATTCAGCAGCTCCTGTTGACAGAAAGAAAAATTGGTAGTGATTCGCTCCCCAAGCTGGTGATTCAGAGGGAATATTTGGGCTCCAGATCACGGCAGATGGGTGTGTATAGAAGCCACCGATTTGTCATTTGCAGGGAGCAGGGAATCCTCCAGTTGGAAGAGTCCTCATGAGTCTGTTGCCTCGGGCCATCTGTTCTGTGGCTGAAGGCAGCGGCGTGCACTAAGCAGAGGTTTGTGGAATGAATAATAAATCTTTCCTAGAGGCCTTCCCTGCCAGTGTGCCCAGTGTTTCTTTTCACCTGACCACTATATGGTCCACTCTTTGGTGACCATGGGAAGATGCAAAGTCTGCACTGTTCAGAACAGGCTAAGATTCTGCTCCTAGATTCATTTATTCAGCAAATATTTATGGAACCTACTACATTCAATAGTGCTGGGGACTCAATATGCTGAGTCCCACATATCTAGCTAACAGTCCAACCTGGAAAAACGGGTTTGTGTTGAGAAAGAAGGAGAGGTCTGAGTAGACAGGAAAGTGAGAGGTTGGAGCCTGGGCATTGCTGATTTTCTTTTCTGATTTCAAGGAATGCAATCAGTCCAGGCAAAAGATTCTTTTAAAAAGAAATTATTTTTAATTGGAGGATATTGCTTTACAATATTGTGTTGGTTTCTGGTATATATCAACATGAGTCAGTCATAGGTATATGTATGTCCCCTCCCTCTAGATCTTCCCTCCTACCTCCCACCCCATCTCACCCCTGTAGGTTGTTACAGAGCACAGGATTTGAGCTCCCCATGGATAAGATTCTTATGCCTGATGCTGTTCCTTTCACTTGAACCCTGGATCGCCTCCCTTTGCTTCCTTGGGATCTTATGCTATCAGTTTTTCCCACTTGGTTATATTTTCAATCTACTTGTTTATAGGTACATCCCCTTAGCATATAAATGTGCTTAGGTCTTTTACCTGAGCAAACCAAGTCCTTAATTTGCTTTTATGATCCTCTTTAGTTTCCATTCTTAGCTTGCCATTTCCTTCACACAAATCAATTGAAAGGATTGGTTTACTCAGCTCCCTCCTTCCTCATCTCTCTTCATCAGACCCTCTCAGGGTAGCTTCTGTGCTAGAACTGTTCCAGTGGGGGGTCAGTTGTGATATTTCTGTGCTTAGTCCCTTTTAAATTCACATTGTTAATGTTTTAGTGGCATTTTGACTGCTGATGAGTTCTTTCCTAAAACCCTCTCCTCACCTGACTTGCATGACTTCAAAAGCTCTTGATTTCTCAAGTACCTTCCTAGTTCTTCTTTTCAGGTCCCCTCAAAAGCAATTCTTATCCCTCTTACTCTTTAAAATTTTTTTCCTGAGGTTTAGCTTTTGGCCATTGGCCACCCCTTCTTTTCACTCCATTTACTTTCCTTGGGTGATTTCATCCACTCTTAGGTCCTTAATCAGCCCTGATCTATGCTGACAATTCCCAAACCTGTATTTTCAGTCTAGATTTCTTTCTGGAACCAGCCCACATAGCACATATTTAATTTCTCCACTGGTGTGTCCCTAAAACGCCTCAAAATCAGCAGTTAAAACATGAACTCTTCGTCTCTCCCCTACACACTGTTTCCCTTGAAAAATTTAAACAGGGTAAAGAGCAATTTATTTAAGCCCCCCCCCCAAAAGAATTTACTTGGGAATAGCAGAGGAATTACAATTTCATACAAGCAAACTATGTGAACCATAAAGAAAGCTGAGAGCCAAAGAACTGATGAAATGTGTTGTTGGAGAAGACTCTTGAGAGTCCCTTAGACCATAAGGAGATCCAACTAGTCAATCCTAAAGGAAATCAGTCTTGAATATTCTTTGGAAGGACTGATGCTGAAGCTGAAACTCCAATACTTTGGCCACCTGATGCAAAGAACTGACTCATTTGAAAAGACCCTGATGCTGGGAAATATTGAAGGCAGGAGGAGAAGGGGATGACAGAGGATGATATGGTTGGATGGCATCACTGACTTGATGGACATGAGTTTGAGTGAACTCCAGGAGTTGGTGATGCACAGGGAGGCCTGGTGTGCTGCAGTCCATGGGGTCACAAAGGGTTGAGCACAACTGAGTGACTGAACTGAACTGAACTGAACAAACAAACTATGTGAACCATAGGCAAGCCTGGACAACAAATCAAGAGAGCATTCTTTCATGGAGGAAAGGAGGAAGTTAGAGGGGTGGTTTTGAACAAAAGTTCATTGGAGGAAAAAATTGGTGGCTAAGTGGTGGCAGCTTCTCATTGGCTGCAGATGAGGACAGTTTACTGTTGCAGCTGAGAGAGGAAATCTCCCTTCTTCCTCCTGTCCTAAGCAAGCTGCTCAGGGGCACATACATCAGAGCCTGTAATTTGTGACTTTCCCAATCCAGTTTGGGTTAGGTTTCCTTAATGTATTTTCACACCCTCTGTCTCAGTACCTGGTATGATTTTCTATACTCAGTTTCCTAAGTCATACTACAACATATGAGTCTCATCAATCCTACCAACTTTTTATTTTTCAGATGCTTCCCTTTTTCTTCATCCCTATTTCCATTCACTCAATGCAGTTTTTTGTTTGAACTGTTGTTGCAGCTTAACCTCTCTAGTTTGCCTGCAACAAAGCTTGCCCATTATTATGGACTGAATTATATCCTTCCCCCATACAAATACCTCTGCTGAAGCCCTAACACTCTTGCCATGTGAATATATTTGGAGACAGGGACTTTAAGGATTTATGATTTAATTTATGATTAAATGAGGTCATAACTGGAGGGTCCTCATCTAATATACCCAGTGTCCTCATAAGAAGAGGAAAAGACACTAGGGATGTACAGACCACTGACAAAATACCACATGAGGACATGGCAAGTAGGTGGCCATTGGCATAACAAAGGGAGAAGCCTCAGGAGAAACCAAACCTGCCATGACCTTGATCTCAGGAGCTTTGCATGTTATCCCATTCAAAAAAGCCATTCAGGTAGCAGGTTCCAGCCTGCAGGACTGCGAGAAAATAATTCTGTTGTTTAAGCCACCCAGACTGTGACGGGCTACCACTCTGTCATGGCAGCCTGAGCAGACTAATATAACCGCTTGAATAGATTCTTTCAAAACCAAGTTTGATCTCATCGCTGTCCTGTTTGAACTCTTCTTTGTGTAGAGACCCTGGTGCACCTGCACCGGCCCCTCCTCAGGTTTCTGGATTCGCTGAATGACTGGCACACTGAGCTCTCTCCATACCTTTGCCATGTTCTTCCCTCAGCTGGGTTGTTCTCCCTTGTCCAGACCACCCCTTTCCCTGGCAACTTCCGATTGCTTTTTGTGATCTGACTCTTGCCTTCCCAGTCTGTGTGGTGCTATCACAGACCTTCCAAAGCCTCGGCTGCTCCCTCTCTCCAAATGTGAACTCTTGAAGACAGGACCGAGGTCTTGTCTTTTTATTTGCAGCATCTGCATAATGTTTGGAATATTTGTAGGTATTCAAAAATGAACCTGGATGAATGAACAAAGAATAAAACTATTTATTCTCAGCAATACAAAAGAAAATTTGACAAATCACCATGTTACCCCATTCAAAAAAGCCAGTCGAGTAGCAGGCTCCTCTCAGGTCTTCTTTACATTATGATCTGTTGGATCTACACAAGCTCGTGGCCCAAAGAACAAAAACAACTTTATCATTATTGTCATTGCCATAATAAAGATAGTAGTTTTCATTTATTGAGCCAATATTATATGCCTGAAATATGCCATGGATTATGTATACAGCATCTCATCTAATTTCACTATGAAGTTAAGTATTTATTATTATTGCTACTTTACAAGTGAAGCAACTGAGGCTTATCGAAGTTAAATAATTTACCCAAACTTATAAGTGATGGAGCTGGAATTCAAACTCAGATAATCTGTTTTTTCACCCACATTTCCTAGTTCTCTGGCTGTTATTTCTAGTCTGAGCAGATATATTTCTGAGTCATGAGCAGAAGTGATTGTATCAATTCTGGGCTCAAGTGTGACTCTCTAGCATTTCTTTCCTTCTGAAATAACACTGAAGTCCCATCTTAAGATGGCAGAGTGTCCATTAGTCTGGGTCCCTGGACAGCAGAGGTGAGCAGAACCTCCGGCTGTCCTGTGATGGATATGTGGGCTGAGTGAGGAATAAACTCTTGAAGTATTAAAACCACTGAGATGCTGAGATGGTTGTCTCTACAGCAAGCTCAGTTTCATCTTGATTATTAAACATGCCTGTCTCTCTCTGCACAGGGCAGTTCTGGGGTCCACTGCAGTAGTCCCATCGTCTGTATTTAGAGAATGTGCAAAGCAGGAGGGAGACCGAGTTCTCAGAAATCTAATAATATCTCTCAATACTGAGTAAGACTGTTGGATGCCAACTGCTCAGCCAGGTCTTATTGGGTCATTAAATGTAGATGAAACATCATTTCCTTGAAGACCTTAAATGTCCAAATTGGAGACACAAGAAGGGGAAAACTGTAATCAATAAAAATACATACACATATAGGCATTGATTAGGTGAATGCATTGGGACAGTGGTTAGCCAACGCATGATATGAATTTTGATAATTATACTAACTAGGGATGAGGGATATAAACCTTGAATTGTCACTTCAAAGTGGAGGAGTTTACTGTAGGGATTTTCAACTTTGGGATTATTAATATTTCCAGCCAAATAATTCTTTGTTGTAGGGACCATCCTGGGTATTGTGTTTAAACATTCCTGCTGTTCCACAAGCTGATCCACCTGCCTGGAGCCACTTTCCTTGCCCCATCTTTTCTTATCTACTCCAGTCCTCTGAGTTAACTATTCCTTATGCTTCACACTTTAGTTCAATCTAGTCCTTCCTCTGGGATGATTCAGAGCACCCTGTTCTTCATAGTACATTTCTTAGTGCATAGTTGGCTATTGATTTGAGGGACTGCTTTATTATTGGCGATCTCCCTCCCAGTCTTAGAGCTCTGATGATGGTAGAAAGTGTATCAATTTGGCTCATCAAGGTCTCCACAGAACCTAACTTCAGGCTTGGAATGTAGCATGTGGTCAATAAATATTTTTGAATGAGTTTCTAAGAGTCAGGATTTTCCTACTTCGTAAGTGTGTTTGATTAATGAGGAGTAGGGCCCAGACTGGTAGAATAAATGGTGGGAGGGATAAAGAAAAAAAAAAATCACCTCAAAAGACATAAACTTATCACATCAATAGTCTTAACTTTGTCATTCAAAAATCTTTGTTCTCCTTTTTCAAAGTCTAGGCCACTAAAAAAATGGGATTCCTGACCTACTAATCAAAGCTACCCTGTAAAGATGATAATAATTAAGTCATGGGATTACCTTGGCTCTGGTTCCTGTTTCATTTAAACTCTATTGACCAAGGGAGCCCTGGGTATGTGGGCTCAGGGAATCTGAATCTCAGTTGGGCAATAAGCAATTTTTGCTTCCAGGCTTATCTTCCAGATCTAAAACAATGGTATAGAAGCAATTCCAGGCCCCCTTAGATTGCTCAGAGGGTGTGGGATATCCCTGAACATTTCACATCGTAATGACCTCCAAGATTGGCTAAACAGGGGTTTGAATCACTCTATTTTGGACAGACTGTGTTTAGAATTAGTTGATAACACCGGAGTTCCCATGCGGGCTTGTGGCAATCCCTTTCTCTACTTGACATGATCTGGGCCATGACAATCAGCTCCAAACTTAGTTCCTTCTAGATGTGTTCTTGTTTAGGGGGTTAGCAAATAATAGAAGATAAATACAAAGAGAATCTTCTGTGAGTTGTTTTGAGTCAAGCCAGTTTTCATAAGGATCAAGGCTGAGATTTAACAATTTTTTTAAAGTGCTGACTGTAGGCCCAGTGTAGTACTAGAGGCTGAGGTGAGTATTGCTGTAGACTGACATGCAGTTTGCAGACTAGATTTCTAAAATAGCGAGAGAGACCTGTCTGTCTGCCTATCTATCTTATCTGTCTACTTACCAGCTTACCTGTCAGTGTACTCAGAAATAAAACAATCAAGGGAGACTCTGATTTAGTGACAGTTTAAGCAAAAATACTGAATATTTAACAATAAAATGTCATAAAAGGCAAGAAAGCTTTGCCTGAGTATAGGCATGAGAAAAAAGCTTTAAAGCATTTAAATTATTTTACCTATTCAAGAATGGAGATTATCTTTCTTGACAAGGATTAACAATACAAAATGTCCTCCTTTTAATAGTTGCTTCCATATAAACATGCTTCCCTGGTGGCTCAGATGGTAAAACATCTGCCTGCAATGCGGGAGAGCCAGGTTCAGTTCCTGGGTTGGGAAGATCCTCTGGAGAAGGAAATGGCAACCCACTCCAGTACTCTTGCCTGGAAAATTCCAAGGATGGAGGAGCCTGGTAGGCTGCAGTCCAGGGGGTCGCAAGGAGTCAGACACGACTGAGTGACTTCACTTCACTCACTCCAAGTATGCATACACACATAGATGTGTATATATCATGTATACATGATATTCAGGGACTGGGATAAATGTTGTTCTTCTGTAGCTGATATGAGTATGTTTTATAAGCTCAAAAAGATGCGTGAGGTCTAGTGATGGGCCAGAGTATTTGAACCCAAACAATCTTGGAAACTCACAGTCATAGAGTATCCATGTATATATATATATATATATCTTTTACTTGTTCCTGTTTCTTCTCTGATTTCCACCTGTGTCATGACTGAAAGCTGTTCTATCATTAGATATAAGTACATATAAACCATGGTTCTACTGCTTATTTAAGAGACTTACTCTGGCGACTTCCCTGGTGGTCCAGGGCTTAAGACTGCGTTCCAAATACAGGGGCGTGGTTTGAAGGTTTGAACCTTGGTTAGGCAACTAAGATCCCACCTGCCACATAGTGTGGTAAAAAAAAAAAAAAAAAAAAAGAAGAAGAAGAGTACCCTGGTGGTCTCATAATGATCTCTTATCCCTACCCGCTTCATATCTCTTCCCCTGTCCTGTGGACATACTTGGGCTTGGGATACTAAAGACCAGCTATAAGGCTTCTCCAGCATGACCTATGCGATAGTCTTGGTCCTTCAGAAAACAGATGCCAAGGGGAAATGCCTGGGAAAATGGGAGGAAGCTGAAAGAGGCTGGTAGAGGCATCAAAGCAAATCTGACCTTGAGTGAGAGAGAGAGGAAAGAAAAGTTGCCTGGGAGCACTCGAGATCCTGAGCAGTCTAAGAGAAGTTCTAAGGAAAGTTTGGCAAGGCTCTGCGGGAGTCCTTGAGCCAAAGTCACCCATTAAAGGAGCCCCATCTCTCCCAGGAAAGAGCCTGGCTTAGACTCCTTGCCATGCTGAGTCATTGCCTGGGAGCAGCTTGTGGAAAGAGTAGCCTTGGTGCCGCAGTGGTGATGAATTTCCATGGGGGTCAGAGCCAGCAGCAGCTTAGGGCCCTTGAGCAGTTACACTCAGTTGGACGTTTGTGAGGTCTATTCTAATGGCCGTGATAGCTCGTGACTCATTCAGGAGTTGATTTGGAAAACCTACCTCCTCTAGGCAACAGATGGAAAGGTTTTCAAGATTCCAAGGAGACATTTGGCAGGACAGACCTTGGTCTTAATTACTGTAATTTCTTTCCAGAATACTGTCTGTCTTCTCTATGGATGAAGTCATAGAAGTAATGATGTTTAGAAAATGAGGTGAATCTTGTTCTTCTGTATCTGATGTGAGCAAATTTTATGAACTCCAAAATACATACAAGATCTCATGAAAGACTCAAACGTATGAATTGGAACATACTAGAAATCAAAGCCATGGAGGAGTTATGTTTATTTCTTAGCCCTTCCTGTTTCTTCTTTGGCTTTGTCCTCTCTCACTGCTAAACTTGTTTTCTCATTAGATTGAAAGAACTTCCCAACATGAATTGGTTCTTTTGGCCTTCAGTCCACTCTGTTCTTGGTTTGATATGTTCAGTTCAGTTACTCAGTCATGTCTGACTCTTTGCAACTCCATAGACTGCAGCATGTCAGGCTTCCCTGTCCATCACCAACTCTTGGAGCTTACTCAAACTCATGTCCATAGAGTCTGTGATGCCATCCAAGCATCTCATCCTCTGTCTTCCCCTTCTCCTCCTGCCTTCAATTTTCCACAGCATCAGGGGCTTTTCTAATGAGTCAGTCCTTCGTATCAAGTGGCCAAAGTATTGGAGTTTCAGCGTCAGCATCAGTCCTTCCAATGAATATTTGGACTGATTTCCTTTAGGATGGACTGGTTGGATTTCTTTTCAGTCCAAGGGACTCTGAAGAGTCTTCTGCAACACCACAGTCCAAAAGCATCAATTCTTCAGCATTTTATATGTTAGGAAGTTATAAAAAAACTTCATGTCCCATAGAGAACAGACCTATAGTTGCCAACGGGGAGGTGGGGAGGTTTGGATTGGGCATTTGGGACGAGAAAATGCAAACTATTATATATAGAATGGATGGACAATAAAATCCTACTGTATAGCACAGGGAACAATATTCAATATCTTGTGATAAACCATAAAGGAAAAGAGTATGAAAAACTATATGTGTATATGTACAGATATATTATATATATATATAACTGAACCATTTTACTATATACCAGAAGCTAACAAAACATTGTATATCAGCTATACTTCAATGGAAAAATAAAACTACATGTCTCACACTCATGCATGCCAATTTTGTTCTGCCAATTAGGTGTACCTGGGCTGAGATTTGGAAGAAAGGAGGCAGCAGTTGTTGCTGGAAAGCTGGGTCATGACACACAAGTGTTGGGAGAGTTGTGGTGATGGGCCCAGAATGCCTGTGTAGTCACCAGATTTGTGGGTATGAAGGGTAGTTGTGACCACGTTTGAAGTAGCAGCTTCCTAATCTGTGGCTTGTCATGGTGGGATAACTGTGAAATTGTTGGTCTAGTGGCAGCTTTTTGACTGATTGATGCTCCTCCAGTTTTGCCAGCATCTTTATAAGTCCCTGTTACCCAATATTAAGCTCTTTGTTTGAATGATCTGGACTAGTTTTCTGCACTCAACCATGATTATATAGTAACTAAGCTCCCTCCCAAGGAAGATTGTTATTCATTAACTCATTTGTTCATTTGCTTGTTCATTTATTCATTCAGTAATACTTGTCCATTCAGTTACTAACTATTGCGCTTGTGTCAAACAAGGCAAGGGCACTGAGGATTCTCTGGGGAAGACATAGGTTCTTGCTTAAAGAACTTACTCCAGGGTCTACAGTGGGGTGGAGAGACAGTACATAGAATTACTGATTATTAAAAAGGCCAGTGTAGGGCTTACCAGGTGGCACTAATGATAAAGAATCTGCCTGCCAATGCAGTAGATGCAAGAGACTCAGGTTCAATCCCTGGGTCAGAAAGATCTCCTGGAGTAGGAAATGGCAACCGAGACCAGTATTCTTGCTTAGAAAATCCCATGGACAGAGGATTCTGGTGGGCTATAGCTCATGGAGCTGCAAAGAGTTAGACATGACTGAGCACAAAGGTTTGTTAGGATGAGACAGTAATAATAATAATAATAAAAAGGCCAGCATAGAATGACTAATATGGAAAAAAAGAAGAAACTAACACTCATTGAGTATCCATTAGGTATCAGATATCATGATGGCATTTGACATACTTGGTCGAATTTAATCTTCACCACAATCCTATGAAGCAAGTTATTAGCCCCCATTTTGCAGTTGCTTAAACTAAAATTCAAAAGGGTAATTGTCATGTCCAAAGATCTGAATCTGGGTCTGCAAGATCCCAAAGTCCGAGCTCTTGGAGAGCAAATGTCTGTCATTTTGCTTAGAGTGTGCTTTGCAATTGCCAGGCTCCCTGAAGAAATGTTTGGGAGACATCAAGTGCCTCGTCATCCTCTCAGTGGCTCTCAGCCCACCCAGCAATCCTTAACCTACTCACCTTCACTTTCATTTGACTCCTATTATTTTTCCTTACTTTTTGGTTTCTTTTGGCTTGTCCATCAAATGCCTTTTCTCTAACTTTCATTCTGATGCTGATTTCCTTTTTGTGGCTCTTTTCCCCCTTGCTCTGGGTCATGTGTTTCTGTCTCCCCACCTCTTTCTCACCTACTCATGTCCATAGAGTCTGTGATGCCATCCAAGCATCTCATCCTCTGTCTTCCCCTTCTCCTCCTGCCTTCAATTTTCCACAGCATCAGGGGCTTTTCTAATGAGTCAGTCCTTCGTATCAAGTGGCCAAAGTATTGGAGTTTCAGCGTCAGCATCAGTCCTTCCAATGAATATTTGGACTGATTTCCTTTAGGATGGACTGGTTGGATTTCTTTTCAGTCCAAGGGACTCTGAAGAGTCTTCTGCAACACCACAGTCCAAAAGCATCAATTCTTCAGCATTTTATATGTTAGGAAGTTATAAAAAAACTTCATGTCCCATAGAGAACAGACCTATAGTTGCCAACGGGGAGGTGGGGAGGTTTGGATTGGGCATTTGGGACGAGAAAATGCAAACTATTATATATAGAATGGATGGACAATAAAATCCTACTGTATAGCACAGGGAACAATATTCAATATCTTGTGATAAACCATAAAGGAAAAGAGTATGAAAAACTATATGTGTATATGTACAGATATATTATATATATATATAACTGAACCATTTTACTATATACCAGAAGCTAACAAAACATTGTATATCAGCTATACTTCAATGGAAAAATAAAACTACATGTCTCACACTCATGCATGCCAATTTTGTTCTGCCAATTAGGTGTACCTGGGCTGAGATTTGGAAGAAAGGAGGCAGCAGTTGTTGCTGGAAAGCTGGGTCATGACACACAAGTGTTGGGAGAGTTGTGGTGATGGGCCCAGAATGCCTGTGTAGTCACCAGATTTGTGGGTATGAAGGGTAGTTGTGACCACGTTTGAAGTAGCAGCTTCCTAATCTGTGGCTTGTCATGGTGGGATAACTGTGAAATTGTTGGTCTAGTGGCAGCTTTTTGACTGATTGATGCTCCTCCAGTTTTGCCAGCATCTTTATAAGTCCCTGTTACCCAATATTAAGCTCTTTGTTTGAATGATCTGGACTAGTTTTCTGCACTCAACCATGATTATATAGTAACTAAGCTCCCTCCCAAGGAAGATTGTTATTCATTAACTCATTTGTTCATTTGCTTGTTCATTCATTCATTCAGTAATACTTGTCCATTCAGTTACTAACTATTGCGCTTGTGTCAAACAAGGCAAGGGCACTGAGGATTCTCTGGGGAAGACATAGGTTCTTGCATTAAAGAACTTACTCCAGGGTCTACAGTGGGGTGGAGAGACAGTACATAGAATTACTGATTATTAAAAAGGCCAGTGTAGGGCTTACCAGGTGGCACTAATGATAAAGAATCTGCCTGCCAATGCAGTAGATGCAAGAGACTCAGGTTCAATCCCTGGGTCAGAAAGATCTCCTGGAGTAGGAAATGGCAACCGAGACCAGTATTCTTGCTTAGAAAATCCCATGGACAGAGGATTCTGGTGGGCTATAGCTCATGGAGCTGCAAAGAGTTAGACATGACTGAGCACAAAGGTTTGTTAGGATGAGACAGTAATAATAATAATAATAAAAAGGCCAGCATAGAATGACTAATATGGAAAAAAAGAAGAAACTAACACTCATTGAGTATCCATTAGGTATCAGATATCATGATGGCATTTGACATACTTGGTCGAATTTAATCTTCACCACAATCCTATGAAGCAAGTTATTAGCCCCCATTTTGCAGTTGCTTAAACTAAAATTCAAAAGGGTAATTGTCATGTCCAAAGATCTGAATCTGGGTCTGCAAGATCCCAAAGTCCGAGCTCTTGGAGAGCAAATGTCTGTCATTTTGCTTAGAGTGTGCTTTGCAATTGCCAGGCTCCCTGAAGAAATGTTTGGGAGACATCAAGTGCCTCGTCATCCTCTCAGTGGCTCTCAGCCCACCCAGCAATCCTTAACCTACTCACCTTCACTTTCATTTGACTCCTATTATTTTTCCTTACTTTTTGGTTTCTTTTGGCTTGTCCATCAAATGCCTTTTCTCTAACTTTCATTCTGATGCTGATTTCCTTTTTGTGGCTCTTTTCCCCCTTGCTCTGGGTCATGTGTTTCTGTCTCCCCACCTCTTTCTCACCTACTTCCTTGGTAGTTCAGTGGGTAAAGAATATGCCTGCAGTGCAGGAGACCCAGGTACGATTCCTGGGTCAGGAAGATCCCCTGGAGAAGGAAATGGCAACCTACTCCAGTATCCTTGCCTGGGAAATCCCATGGACAGAGAAGCCTGGTGGGCTATAGTCCATGGGGTCGCAAGAGTCAGACCTAACTTAGAGACTAAACCACTACCACCTCTTCATCTCTTTGAATCATACCTTCTCTGTCTCATTTCTCTGTCTGGGCTCCCTCAGGTTCTCTATCATTCATTCTTTGCTTGCCTGTTACATCTTGCAAAGAGAGTCCCTGGCTGAGAGCACCTGGGCCTCTGTGCTTCTGGTTCCATGTTCAGGTTGAGAAGACAAACGATTTTACCTTCTCTCTTGGCTCTGCCTGTGGATAGGACAGTTCAGGAACTCTTACTCATCTCTTTGCTATTAGTGAAAGTGTTCCTTTTGTTAGCCTGTAAGAGTTCTACTTACCACCCTTATCACTGTCAGCTTTTATTTCTGCCAGAGGTTGTGGCTGTCACAAAACTCGGCGTAGTGAAGCTGCTTTCTTCTTTTTCTGCCTGGCTTTACAGGGATGTAATGCTTTGCAGATATGCCAGATGCAAAATTTTTCACATGCATCAGAATGACATGGCACGTAGAAATCCCTGCCAAATTAAAAGAAATACTGTTATTAACTTGTGTACAAACTGAGTAAGGAATAAAGAATTCTAAATGGATTTTGTTCCCAGTAAATCTTCTCTTGGGCTATAATCACACAGTCCTTAGAGTTCTCTTGGTTGCAACTGTCCTTTCTTTATGGACAGGCAACAGGATCTGGTTGAGCCTCCTTAGGGAGGTACAGTGATGGTTTCAAGGGAAAAGGGCAATGTTTAAAAAGTTCATCGTTAGAAAAAGAAAGAAACCCCTTTTACTTTCTTATTTTTTTTTTAATAATAACTTTAGCTTTGAAAAAGACCTATGTTTTTTTCTTTTCTTTTGAACTGGAAGGGAGGAGCCAGTGAATTATGGATCTATTTTATTCTTTATCTTCATTTTCCTTGATTGTTAGAGTCCATTCCAATAATTTGTCTCCTGAGACTCTAGTGGATGGTTGCCTTCCAAAGTTTCCAAATCTCCTTTCTGAAATTTTAATGGCAAAGATGAAGATCACTATTTTACATCTTGTAGTAAACACCATAACCTTTCAAAGAATCTGATAATCACAAATGCATTGTATCCCTCAAGATCTCATTTTCTCTCTGTTTAATAAAAACTTAAATGGGTGGAGTTTGGTAGTTTCTTCCAAATAAATTACCTTTTCTTAGCCCTTGGGCTAGAAAGGCCCTTTCTCATCCTGAGCAGAATGGCTGCTGAAAAGTTAATGGGATCTGAGACTGAATCAGTCATCAAGTTGTCTAGTTCAAGGGAAATAAAAGTCCCATTGTACTTTGTGAAAGTGAGCTTGGAGTTAAACTTGGGAGTCACACTTTTTGAAAATTACCTACAAACTGGAATTTATACAGGAAGACAGTTGGGGTAGTAAGATGGCTGAAATCTATTTTCTGTAAGGAGTGGTGAAGTAACTAGGTTGGAAAAAAAAGGGTCTGAAGTGGAAAACAAAAGAGAGATGAATAAAGTCAATGCTATACTCACCACAGTGTAATTAATCTCTTATTTCAGAACTCAGGACATTGAGATGTAACGGTAATATAGAAAGCTCTGTTTTGAATATTTAGTACTTCCACTTAGTGGTCTATAATCATTTGATTGTTTGAATCATAACAGCCTCAGAGGTAAGCATTATTATTCTAATTTAAAAGGTGAGCATACAGAGATTCAGAGAAATAAAGAATCTACCCCAATTCAGGCAGAATTAAAACTCAAGTCCCTCTGACTCTAAGGGCACTGTTCTAGAAGATGGAGCACGTGTGTCTCAAAAAGGAGAGGCGGTGAGCAAACAACTGCTTACATGGGGAGAAAAACAAAGCGTCCTTTGTTTATGCATGGCTGTTAGGGTGAGAAACTGTATTCCCTCTTATTGTGATGCATTTGCAAGGTGAGTGCGTCTCCCTCATCTCAATTTAAAGAGCAAATGCCATGGCATGGGTTCAATGGAAATTTTCTCCCTTGTGTTCCAATCTATGGCTGAGGCTACAAGGACAGAATTGTCAGAGCAGCTACTAATTAAATGGTTCAGAGCTTCATTAAGGAGATGTGCTGAATGCAGGACTCACCAGGCCAACGCTGACATCATCGTTGATACTAATTGCTGACAACCTTGGCACAAGAGAGGGCAGGGCTCCCAAGCTCGCTGAGGCCACTTTTGAGGTAGACTCCGAAACAGTCACTGTTGGTCAGGAATGGAATTCCCACGGGCTCCAGGATTGAGCTTATTAGTGGCAAATAAGCCAAAGCTTATTTGGCTTTCTCTTTTTCAGAGAGTCAGTGGCCTTCTACACCTGGGACACTTTTGTTGTGGTTGACATGCATGCACACACAGACACACACTCTCTCTTGTGTGTGTGCCCTTAGAGTGTGAAGTAACATAATATTGTAGAGTCGAGGGTGACTCTGTTACAAAAGCAAAACTAACCTAATAATCTTCCTCCTCTGGGGATGTGATCAGTATTCAGGGGACAAGTCCACCTTAGAAGGCTTTCTTTACGAAAATAAAAATGAATTCTTATCTTTGTATCTTAATAGCCAAAACAGATGAAAAGATGTGAGTAACTCCTTGTTTAGTCCCAGCTTCCATAGCACATGTTCTCACTGTATTGTGGAGCCTTCTTGACTCAGGGACTTAGGGGTTTCTCTTTATTTCATGGCTGGGACCATGCAGGCCTCGCTGAGACTAGAAACTATTTCCAGCAACAACAGAGCTTCCAAACAGATCAAGAAATCTGGTAAATATCAGAAATCTGGGTCGATCACTGATTTGTCTTTATACTTTCCTCTCTGAAATCCCACATGAGAAAAGTAATATTTTGATCTCACAAAGGATAGTTACTATTTTTTTCCGTTTTGTAATGATGATGCTGAGGTTTACAGAATGTGAAGGAGTTACTCAAGGTCCTAAAATTTGTCAGAGGCAGAGCAATGACGTATTTCCATTGTGAAGAAGGAAATGGCAACCTACTCCAGTATTCTTGCCTGGAAAATCCCAGGGATGGAGGAGCCTGGCGGGCTACAGCCCATGGGGTCACAAACAGTTGAACACAACTGAGCAACTTCACTTTTTCTTGCATTTTAACACTTGCTCAGTGACATCCCCCCAAAACTTCTTCTCTTCCCCACTAGTTCTCCTGAAACTTTACCTTGGTACACTATACAAACACTCACCATTTCCTTACTTATCACCAAGAGATTTTGGTCAAGTTCCCATACGTGCTTTATATGTTTGATATCATACACGAACCCTATGTAAACACATCGTAATTAAAAATAAGTGAACAGTGGTTAACCTTATCCCCAATGTCATCACATCATCCAATTTCTGGTTGAGATATTTCAAAGAACCTGTGTTTGTTCTACCTCCCAGTGACCTTGAGCCCATGAAGGAAGGCACTGTCATTTCAACCATCAATCCACAAGGGGTCCAGGATGGATTAGACTCCAGGATTGATGTGTGTCTGCTGGAAAGAGGGATGCATAGGGAACATTTGTAAGATCAGAGAGATACTGTCGCAGTTCCTTTCCGAATTGGTTTTGACCAGGTTTTCATCTGTAACCTAGTTACTGAGTAATACCTTTTTGAAAATATTTCTTTTCATCATGCTGGTGCCCCTAGTGGTGAAGAATCTGACTGCCACAGCAGGAGAAAAGACAGACTCAAGTTTCCCTGGGGCGGGAAGATCCCCTGGAGGAGGGTACGGCAGCACACTCCAGTTTCTTGCCTGGAGGATCCCATGGACAGGGGAGCCTGGTGGGCTACAGTCCATGGGGTCAGTCGCACAGTCAGACACGACTGAAGCAACTTAGCATAGCATGTATATTTTATACTCATACCTGCCTCCCAACCCCAGTGGAATTCCATCAAAGGACAGGAAACATTTTGGTTTTTATTTATTTATCTGTTTTGTTGGCACTTGAAGCAATACTTTAAAAGTTGGGAATCATAAGCAGTGGTGAAGAATTTTTTTTTTAGTTGTATGATGCTTTTTGTCCTGTGGACTTACTAAGCTGTTATATTTCTGAGGAGGACATTGCCACTTTCCCAAAGTCGAGTCTGGGTTATTTGATTTCTGGAGGGCCATGGATTCTGGTTTCCTCATCTACTCCAGGCAGCCTAACTCCAGTTCTGTGAATTCTATTTTCTGGCATGACCACTGTGTCTTTTAGTCACAGGGGCAGCCGGCCTTGTCATGGTTCCCCCTGGAACTCTCTAATCTGTTGAGTTGAGATTCTTTCTTCTGGCCGGTTGGCTCAGGGTGTGACCTCCTCCCTGAGGTCATGCCTCAGGACACACCTCCTCTGCTTTGCACATGGTTGTTCTGGGTACATGAACACCAAATGGGTGAGTTTTCCTCTCTTCTGAGAGAAGCATCATCAAGTGGCTCTGCTTTGAGAAGGAAAAGGACTGACATTTAACAACCTGCCAGCCAGGGACTAGGGGCCTCTGAACAGCAGCCTTCTCCTCCTTCTATTCTCGGGAAATAAATACTATCTTTGTGTCTCAGGTTAAAGCGACTGTGGCTTCTCTAAATGGAATGTTTGGTCTTCCTATTTGGGATGTGCAGCGGCTTGGGCCTTCAGGAGTGCTGTCTGGTCTGAGCACACCTTTCTTGAGCCTTCTTGGGGTCCACTGTCCCGCACAGAGGCCTGCAGAAATAGCTCTGAGCTGCTGCTTTCAGTGGCTCAGATGGTAAAGCGTCTGCCTACAATGCAGGAGACCTGGGTTCGATTCCTGGGTCAGGAAGATCCCCTGGAGAAGGAAATGGCAATCCACTCCAGCACTCTTGCCTGAAAAATCCCATGGACGGAGGAGCCTGATAGGCTACAGTCCATGGGGTCACAAAAAGTCGGACACGACTGAGCGACTTTACTTTCACTTTGCTGCTTTCAATGTGAACACAGAACAGCAGTTATAAGCTGGAATTTCTAGCTCAGAGAAAGGAAAGGAAAATACATTTTGTTTTTAAAGGAAAGGTAGCATACCCTACTGCTTAAATGGCAATTAAAGTACTTGAGATTTTTTGAGGAGTTCAAGCATAGTCATTTTTATTTATTTATTCAACAGATGTTTAATGTACTCCTCTATTTCTTTCATAATAATAAAAATTTATAAAGTCCTTACTTTGCCAGATCTGTGCTGAGTATCTTACAAGCAATATCTTATTTGAACCTCTCAAAAATTCTATGGAAAAGGTATTATTATCAATCCTATTTAATAAATAAGGAAGGAGACTCTTAGGAGGTTAAATAAAGTAAGGGCAAAAAGTTAGTAAGTGTTATGGGGGATATGAAGAAAAGACAACTTTTTCCTTAGAATTCTAGAATGTTTGGATGAGAAGGAAGCTTAGAGATCTCTCACAGGACCACACCATTTTACAGAAGAGCCTTGAGAGGTTCAATCACTTGCTCAAGGACCCACAGTAATTAAATGCAAAGGAGGACCAGATTGAGAACTCCTAACTCTCTTCACAGTGTACTTTGCACCCTATTCTGCCTTCCTCCAAGAGTTTAGACCACTATAGAGATACCACCTCTCACACCCAACCCCCCAGCACTGTAACAGTGAATGTGAGCATGAGCTTAATGTAGACATGAGGGATTCAGATGAAGGAGAGAGGAGGAGGGGATCTTGGGGGATGCTGATGTTCCAGCAAGGCCTAGTAAAGCAAGAGGTGCTTCGGCTCAACCCAAAGTGGGTAGAAGAACTGAATATTCAGAGAGAATATTCTCATTTGATTGGCTTGTGTTTTCTTGTTTTCAGAGAGACAAAATAAGCATTCTCAGAACCAGTCCTAACAAAAGCTTTTTACATTTTTATTTATTTATTTATTTTGGCTGTGCTGGGTCTTCTTGTTGCCCAGGCTTCCTCTAGTTGTGGTGAGGAGGGACTGCCCTTCATTGTGGTACGTGGGCTTCTCACTGCAGTGACTTCCTGTTGCAGAGGACAGGCTCTAGGTGCTTGGGCTCGGTAACTGTGGTGCACGGGCTTAGTTGTCTCGTGGCACGTGGGATCTTCCTGGGCCAGAGAGTGAACCCATGTGCCCTGCATTGGCAGGTGGGTTCTTAAGCACCGGACTACCAGGGAAGGTTCTGAACAAAAACTTTGAGATTCAGGTAAGTACAAAGAAAAGATTTTTCTTGTTGGTCGAGGGTTCATATAAAGGAGTCATGTAGACAAAGGAGGCAGATTATTCTGACTTTGCCCAGTATGCCAGGGACAGGATGGAGACAGAAGGAACTGATTCTGGAAATAATCTGTGTAAAAAGTGATGTGGTTCTGGGCAAAACTGGTGGCCCAGAGGATGGGAGAATGCAGAAAACACATTTTCATGTGTCGACAAAGTTCAGGATATTTCAGGGAGAAGATTGGGTAAATAGGAAGATTCTGGGGGCACAGATTGAGGTGGGAGTGAGAAGCTGTCTTTGAAAACTGGGCATGATGCATTTCAACTTTGGGGCTGGAACCAGGTGCAAGGCCACAGGGCTGAGTGCAGCCGATTTGCACCCTATTGATTTTCCTGAGCAGCCCATTTTCACCTCATCGATTTTCTCGGTTGATTGGCTTATGTTTTCTTGTTGGTTAGAGGTCGCTTTGCTTCCTTTAGATTCATTTTTGGCCTCTTGCTACTTCCTCTTGTTAGTGCATGCTGCTCCAATCATAACTGCCAGCTACTGACCAAATGTGACATTTCCAGTGCTGACAGATTTTCTGTTTGGAGAAGAGTTGCAATCAAAGAATTGAACTTACAGAGTGGTGTGGGCTTATCTCAGCCATCCTGAGAGCGTTGTCTCTGTGGGTAGCACAGAGAGACTGAGATCACAGGAAGGTGACGCTGTCCTTTTATTAAATGCTTGAGTGAACCATTAGGGATGGATGTGAAAGTGACTAGAGTTGTCTGCTCACACCACTTTCTCACTCCTACAGCTGAGCCGAGTGTGTTGACGACAGCTTTGAAATGACCCTGGACAATGACCCTTACTTCACTCCTAGGCTCTGTTTTGATTTCTATGAAGAGAAACGTTAGTATTAATATGGGATTCCACATCTGGCTCCTCCCACTTGTTAAAATCTTACACCCCACCTCAATAAACCTAGGATGGGCTCCCAGGTGGCTCAGACAGTAAAGAATCTGCCTGCAATGCAGGAAACCCAAGTTCATTGCTAGGTCTGGAAGATACCTGGAGAAGGGAATGGCTACCCACTCCAGTATTCTTCCCTGGAGAGAATCCCATGGACAGAGGAGCATTGCTGGCTATGGTCCATAAGGTCACAAAGAGTTGGATGCAACTAAGCACCAGAGTGGAGCCTAGGAATCTGTACATGAATTGGTCTGAGGGCTGGTATTTGGAGACCTCTGATCTACCTGCCCTCCAGGATCCTTCTCGTTTTACTTGTTTGCCTTTTTCTTTGGGCTCAAGTGGTCTTTAGGATGTACTATGTCCCCCTTCAGTGTGTGTGAGCTAAGTTGCTACAGTCGTGTCCAACTCTTTGTGACCCTGTGTTCTGCAGCCAGCCAGCCTCCTCTGTCCATGGGATTCTCAGGTGAGAATACTGGAGGGGGTTGCCACGCCCTCCTCCAGGGATCCTTTTCACATAAACTAAGCCTCTTCCACCATATATGAAATCTGTTTTATTTTAAAAATCTTAATAGGATTATAACACATTGTGTCATTCATCCCAGGACTATATGGGTTTGAAGTCATATTTCTGTTGAAGAATGACTGTGTTTGGCTCCAGTTAAAGGAATTAAAGTACAGACAACCATGTGGGGAAAACAGCTTTGTGGGGGATGTGGGATGGCACAGGGTCTTCCTGTGAGAGTTTGTATAGGGCAGCCTGATGTTTTTGCCTCCATTTTACTCCCCCAACTCTCCCAGAGAGGAGATGGGAAACCACGGCAGATTTATTGTCTTCCTACCTTTAGACTGTATGCCTCTTTTCAGGTTCCAAATTGAAAAAAGAATAGTCTCTAAACAACACAAGTGTTTTAGCCTCATGGAGAGCTTCCCAGGACAATTTCTTCCCTAGGAATAATAATAATGGATGATAATGGTGATAACTGTCTCTACTGAGCGCTTACTCTGGTTTATATACCCTGTACTAAGCACTTTCATACATCATCTCCATTTAATTCTCACAAAACTCGTCTGAGATAGATCCAATTGCTATCTCCACTTGACAGACGAGCAAATGAAGTTTAGAGAGGTTAAATAATACACCCATAACCACATAGCTGGAGAGAGGGGAGCCAGGATTGAGTCCTTGAGGCCTGAGGACTGAATCATCATACTGTCTTGCTTGCACTGTGTGATCTGATAGAGGAAAGGAAAAAGCAGGATGTGATCAGCAGGAGGCCTTGGATTTAGATCCCTAGACATCAATCTATTTTTCATTGCCTTTCTCTGCATAGTTATTCCTTGCTATCTGTAGAGGACTGGTACCAGGACCCCTGTGGATACCAAAATGCTTAGATGCTCAAACATAAAATGGCATAGATTTACATATAACCTACATACATCCCCCTGTATACTTCAAATCATCTCTTGATTACTTATAATACCTAATACCATGTAAATGGTATGTAAATAGTTTTAAATACAATGTAAATGCTATGTAAATAGTTGCCAGCATACAACAAATTCAAGTTTTGCTTTTTGGGACACTCTGGAATTTAAAGAAAAAATATTTTTGATCCACAGTTGGTTGAATTTACAATTACAAAGGGCTGACTCGTAGGTATCTCAGGTCGAAGCAAAGCATAGGTATATTTGCTGCTAGATGGGGAGGAATGTGATAACCAAAAATAGTTTTCCTACTTGCGTGTTAATTTCACAGTAAATTATAAAGCTTTGGCCTGTCTTTATCTGCACGTGTAACATATGCTTTGAGCATAGTTCTAGAAGTCCACTGAGCTCCCTTCCCAATCTAGTGCAACTAAAGTTTCTAATTAAACTCTATCCTTCTTTTATAAAATTTAATTTTGCTCTGGTTAGAGAACTTTGTATGACTTCTATTTATTGAAATTTGTTAAGGTTTATTTCCTGGCCCAGAACACAGTTGTCATACTGACGAGTCTATGTTCAATTGAAAAAAATGTGTTCTCTGCTTTTGTTGGGTGAAATATCCTGTAAATGCCAATTAGCCCAAATTGGTGGATAGTGCTATTCCTTACTGATTTCCTGTTTTTCTCTCATTGCTAATGGAGGAGTGTTGATGCCTCTAATTATAATTGTGAATTGGTCTATTTCTCCTTTCAGTTTGACTATTTGTGTTGTAGCTGGTCTTGCATTTTTTATACAACTAAACGATCTCTACATTTTAATTAATGAGTTTAGGTGATTTATAATTAGTATAGCTATTGATATGGTTGCTTAAAATCAACCATCTAGATAGTTGTTTTTTGTTTTTCTGCCTGTTTTAAAATTTTCTCCTCTTTTTTTCCCTTGTTGAATTAATTAAGCATATATTATG
>SJYC01000244.1:0-13648 GCA_006408675.1 Madoqua kirkii
TTTTTGTTTGTTTGTTTTCGAGAAAGTATTTCTTCCATGTTTTTGCTGGTTATAGAACTCTGGTTGTCTTTATTTTGGTACTTTGAGCATGTCACTCCAGGGGCTTCTGGCTTACGTGGCCTCTGTAATGCTCATTTTTGTCCCTGTGTACATAATGAATCTTTTCCCCAGCTCTAGTAAATATTTTTTAAAACACTGTCTTCTGTTTTCAGCAGTTTGATATGATATGCTTAGTTTTTTGGCTTTATCTCTTGACAGTATTGTTTTCTTCTTAATATTCCTTATAATTAAAAAAAATCTGAACATTTTATATAGAATAGTAGAGAGTATAAATAGTTTTTGTACCTGGAAATGAGTACACGTTTCTTTCTGTTAGGCTTTTGGTGAGCTCAGTTTAGAGTTTTTTGTCACCGTGGTTAGCCAGCCACAGACCCTGCAGACTTAAAATTCCTCTGGCATTGCCATGTGTTGAGGGTAGGGGTCAGCTTGTCAGAGGGTTTTTCTTAATCTCTTTTCCACCCTCAGGTTTCCATCTTCTCTTTGGGTTTTCCTTTGGGAGAGTCTCTTTCCACACTTTTTGAAGTCTCTCATCAATATTCGATTGCTGTTCCTTGCTGCTTGTTAGACTGATTGTAGGAAGGGTTGGGCAGTGGCAAGGCATTCTCTGTCATTCTCATTAGAAGGTCTCTGACAGGGGCTGTGCCCCTGGTCTCAGTGCTTCTGTCCCCTCCAAGAGGTGGTTCTGGTCCAGCAGGTGTTCCTGCCCCGCCCCCAGGAGGAGATGACTCTCTTCTGTTCCCTTGCTCTGCTGCAGTAGATTTCCTTCTGTGCCTTAAGAGTGACAGTGTGCGTCGTTCTCCCTCCAACAGTAAAGCTTTTGTTCTGTTGGGGAGACTGAGCAGCAGGGTCTGGGTGGGGTTTCTTGTCTTTCTGGAGGACCATCTGTTTCCTTCCCACAAACCTGTGGGACAAGGGACATGTTCTCAGAACTTTTGCCAGACTTTTCTGTGAGTTCTCAGTGAGATCTAGGAAGAAGAAACTACAAGTGGGTATAGATTACCCCTCAGGGAAATCCACTTCCCCCAGGAGATTCTAAACATTCTCTTTGTCCTTTACCAATTCGCTGACAATTTTAGCTAAACACTTTAGCTAAACAGCTCAATAGCATCTGTCCCAAGTAAGCAAGAGCTCACAATTCATTTCCCCTTGCAGGTGACTTTCCTCAAATTTTGGGTTAGTTGGTGGTCCTGTCACCTCAACTCTTCTGTGGTTTCAAGAATAGTTTTGGATGTGCCGTTTGTCTTTGTAAAATTATTTTTTGTAAGTGTAGGACTGATGCTCTTTCTGACCTTCTCCATCTCACATGAGCTTGTAAGTCTCCGGCTTTCGCACATGTTGTTTGTTCTGCCTGAGAGTCCCTCCTCTTTCCTGCACTTGGCAACTTCTTACTTGTCTCAGTGATCTCCTGTTCTCATCTGCTCAGAAGACAAGGGTGTATATACAGAGAAGAGGCCATTAAATGACGTCATGGATTCATATGCAAAAATTAGATTTTACCATTTGATGATGTAGCATTTGAGTCTCACTTTGATCCTCAGGAAATCCTTTGTTGAATTTGAGCCTTGGTTTCCTTCTTTGTAAAGTAGGAATGCTAGCATTTGTCCAGCCTCCTTTGCCAGGTGAGATAATATGTGTGACAGTGTCTGACATTTAAAGCTCAGTTCCAGCCCATAAACCCAGCAACAGGCCTGTCCTGAAGCAGACATTCAGTTCAGTTCAGTTCAGTTCAGTCGCTCAGTCATGTCCAACTCTTTGCAACCCCATGAACCGCAGCACTCCAGGCCTCTCTGTCCATCACCAACTCCTGGAGTCCACCCAAACCCATGTCCATTGAGTCGGTAATGCCATCCAACCATCTCATTCTCCGTCATCCCCTTCTTCTCCTTTCCTCAATCTTTCCCAGCATCAGGGTCTTTTCTAATGAGTCAGCTCTTTGGATCAGGTGGCCAAAGTACTGACATTTCAGCTTCAACATCAGTTCTTCCAATGAACACCTAAGACTGATTTCCTTTAGGATGGACTGGATCTCCTTGCAGTCTAAGGGATTCTCAAGATTCTTCTCCAATACCACAGTTCAAAAGCATCAATTCTTCAGTGCTCAGCTTTCTTTGTGGTCCAACTCTCACATCCATACATGACCACTGGGAAAAACCATAGCGTTGACTAGATGGACCTTTGTTGGCAAAGTAATGTCTCTGCTTTTTAATATGCTGTCTAGGTTGGTCATAACTTTCCTTCCAAGACACTCATTCTTCCCCAGAACTCAAGAGGTTCACCACCCACAGGATCCCGCTTGGTCTTGTGTCAGAGTGAAATTTCTAGTAGGGGGACAGACCCTGCCTTCAGTCCACAGCCATGAAATAGGAAAAGCTGTAGCAAAAGGCTGACTTGGTCCTGGAAACCCTATATTTTCCTTTTTATTTACAAAGCTTACTTTGTAAATAAAGGAAAAGAATATTGATTTCCATCTTTACTGATGCATTAAAATTGCTGCAACACCTCATATAACCAAATAGATTTACTGTATAAATTGGAACATAATTGGTACTTCAGGCAGATCACCAATCTACTTTGGCAGGAGCATATCACTCACAGTACATTGATTACAAAAATTAGTTAATTCAAGACAAACATTGCATTCTCTAATTCCTGGCACAAATCCCTCCAAGTCCTCCATGCATTACTGCTATTAAACTAAAAGATAGATATCTGTCAGATCCCTTGAATCTCTGCAGACCTGATTTAGATGGTACTTATGTCACTGCATCCACCAAGAAAAGATAGATTTCATTTATTAAACATGCCAGGTGGGAACCTAAGTGATGGGATTTAGTAATATTGCTCTAATCTGTTGCTTTTATTTACTGCTCTTACTGGTGCAAATCTTTTCTCATCGAATGTCTACTAGTTCATTTCGTTTGACTCTCCTCATGAGGAGCAGGGGTGGCTTGTCTGGTTCATCATGAGAAGTCACATTAAAAAACATTTATTTATTTATTTACTTATCTATTTTATTTGGCTGCATCAGGTCTTAGTTGTGGCATGTCAGCTAAGGCTTAGCCGCCCTGCATCATATGGGATCTTTGTTCTCCAACCAAGGATTGAACCTGTGTCCTCCACATTGCAGGGTGGATTGTTTACTACTGGACACCAGAGAAGTCCCTAGAGGGACTTTGACAGCTTCTGTGTGGTGGACAAGGTCAGTGCTCCACCTAGATCCCCTTGCATAATTTTGCAGTGGTGGTGGTGGTAGTGGTGATGGTGAGTGAGAGAGAGAGAGTGTGTGTGTGTGTGTGTGTGTGTGTGTGTGTGTTGGAGGGGGAGCAGCACACTGTACCAGACACTGTTGAGGTATCTTATGTTTATTTCACTTAAAATTCACAGCTCTACGAGGTAGGTATGCTCATCATTTCTGCTTATAGATGAGGAAACTGAGGAGATTTTCCCAAGGAAGTTGCCAGAGATCATGGTTCTAGGAAATGCTGTTGCTAGGCTGGGACTCCTGAGCCGCTGCTCTTCTGCCTCATTGCCTTCGATGCGTTTCAGTGACTGGGAAGATAATGACCATGTAAGATGGCAGGTGACTAATGAGTGGCCAGCCCTGGTGTATATGGTCTTCTCACGCTCCTTTTCTGCTGTTTCTGAGTCCTGTCTGACTTGCAGAGTTACCTTCCACCCCTCTCTAAAAAACTGTGATGGCCCTTTGTTGCTACTTACCTGAGGATTTTGTTTAAGTTACAAGTAAGTTCGTCCAGGATGTGACTGCTGCTGCCTTACATGCTAACAGAGGCTCCCTTTTTTTTTCCCACACAGTTACTTTTCTCAAGCTTTTGCTGTTGGTCAGGACATACTAATATCTCCCAATTAAAAAAAGAAAATTGAAAGACAGCTAAGAACTACAAGTCTAAGCTTTTCTTCTGGGTTCCATGTTCAGGGAAAAAAATCCTGAAGTATCTCTCTAGCAAGCTGAGAGAATGACTTCCTGGATAGAAAAAGAGATATTCCTAGGTATAAAAAAGAAGAGAAAAATGAATTTGATAATGGCAGAAAGGACTTCCCTGGTGGCTCAGATGGTAAAGCATCTGCGTACAATGTGGGAGACCCAGGTTTAATCCCTGGGTCAGAAAGATCCTCTGGAGAAGGAAATGGCAACCCACTCCAGTACTTTTGCCTGGAAAATCCCATGGACAGAGGAGCCTAGTATGCTACAGTCCATGGGGTCACAAAGAGTTGGACACAACTGAGCAACTTCATTTCACTTTACTTCAATGGCAGGAAAAGAGGACAACTGGGTATAATGTGCATGCACACACACACACACACACACACACACACACACACACACACACCAGAAATGAAAGCCAGATAACTTCTCGGGAGAGTTTATAGCTGGAGCTGATCATATAACTAGTTCTGACTTACAGTGTGATTTTAGGAGAGATGGCAAGATCTGATTCCAGCTCAAAACTTCCCTCATCCCTTGGTTGATACTTGAAATTCCACCTTTATTGCTCATTTCCTTGGCGTGACTTTGTCATGAAGGCAATGCCAGCCAGAAAGAAGAGAATGAAGAACTGAGGATGAAAAAGCAAGCCCAAGAGCACTGAGAGGAGCCTGTGTCAAGATGAGTTTTGCCAAGAATCGGCTCTCCTGGTCCGGCTGATGGTCCGGTTAGTAATGCTGCTTATCTGAGCAATCACCCCTCCCTCCTCCCTCCTTTCCTTCCTTCCTTTTTAAAATTTCTTTTTACAGTTCTGCCTTTAAAGACAACTGTAGATCTGTGTAACCACCACTAGAGTTAAGGTATGGACTGGCACCATCATCCTCCAAAGCCGTTTGTGCTGTCCCCTTATAGCCACATTCTCCTCCCACCCCTGCCTCGGGAGCCACTGATCTGTTCTCTATCACTGTTATGTGCTTTTTCAAGAATGACGTATAAATGGAGTCATACAGTGTGTAAACATTTTAAGCCTGGTTTCTTTCACTCAACATATGGCTTTGGGATTGGCCCACGTTGTTGTCATACCATCGGATGTTGATCCTTTGTGCACTGGATCTGCCCTCAGTCAACAGCATGATGCCGGCATATAGAGACTAGGACACGTGTACTGTATGGTTTTGTCTCTTATTAAAGCCTGTGTTTTGCCCGGGCTCTTTATTTGCAAAGATTATAAAGACCCACTCAACCTAATCTGAGAAAGTGAGAGTTTATTACAAAAATGCAGAGCTCCCCCAGGGATCATCATAGTCAGGTCTGGAAATGGGAGGTGATTAGGAACCATGGCAGCTTTGGGGCAGAGTGTGCGCTCACAGTCTCTCTCCAGAGCTGCATGGTTCTGATTTGCATTGTTTCTATCTCTTGTGTAGACGTTCTCTGTTCTTACTCTTTACCATCTCGCCTCCCCCCAATATCATATGTCATCTTTTTCCGTCTTCCTTACCGTTGGTATTTGGCCATTACAGCTTTCCCCACCTCTGATTTTAGAATTGTTCCTGATGCCAAGTGGGGCTTTGGATTCAAATGGCTGGAGAATCATCTGACTATCTCTGCTCATCTTTCAAATCGGGCCTCACAGGAATATGGCTGTCTGATGAAATGCCTGCCCTGCTCTAAACACCTGCATTAGTGCTGGTGGGGTCATGGGGACTAGATCATGGGGTTGATTCCTTAGGGGAGGGAGTCTTGGAAGGGGGGGCAGACCATGACTGACCACTCTACTTTCCAAGAAGAAAGTACTCTGTATGGAGGACTGTTGAAAGGCCTGTTCATTTCTTCAGATATTCTATTCTTCATTCTTTGATTGATCCAGACTGTAGCAAACATTTGGTCAGGCCATCTTGCTTGGCCTCTAGCAGACTCTTTTCACTAAGCAGTGTTTTGTTATTCTGCTAGTTTTCACCTATTGAAATAGTGATTTCATTTCCTGTTGTTGAAGACGTTGTTCATGCACGGGCTCTAATATGAAGCTTCATGGGAGAAATTTATCTTAAGGAAAAATTTAGGGACATACTTTACTACCTCTCAGGAGTTGACACACTTCCTTCCTCTTGAATAAAGACAGCAGGGAAACTCATCAAGACCCCTCTGTGTTGATACCCAGGAAGCTCAATTCTCACGAAACCAAGGTTCAACTACTGCAACTACCCAGCTCCCTTGGTGAACTTTTTGTCTGGTACAGGAAGTTGATTGTCAACACTGATTTTCTCTAATCTAAGTACCTCTTTAGTGGTTTGGTTCTCTCATCTGCAAGTGCTTATCTTATTTGACTATGGCCAGGGTAGGAATGATGCTAAACACACCTGATAGAAGGATAATTCCTGGTAACTCACCTCTGATGTTCAAGATAAGATTTTTACTGTGGAAATTTGGTGTAGCCACCTTTGGATCTGTGAATAAATGAAGGAAAGATTTGTGTTCTGAAGAAATGTGGGGCTGACCCTGATGGACCATTGACTTTCCTTGGAGGAATAGGAATTGGGAGGGGGTTTTTACGGAGTGGTTAAGGAGTCAGTGCTACTGACCTCACCTCCCCGGAGGCACTCACCCGTGTTCCTCTAATAGAAACTGCTCCTTGTACTGTGAGGCCATTGGGAGACATTAGGTTTAGCTGTGCCTTTGTAATCTTCATTATAATCTATCATGGGGCCCATAAGAATTTAACCAGAGAGACTTCTCTTGAGCTGCAGTGACACAGAACAGGTCAATAGCAGGTCAGCTGTTTTATAAAGCCATAGAGGCCGCTTAACATGGCAGCACTTGACAGGGCATCATTGCCAGGCAGATCCGAAGTGGACACCATGATTCTATGTGCAGCTCAGGGAGCCAATTAGAGCCAAGGGCTGCCCCATCTCACCTCCACCTGCAGCCGCTAAAAGGAAACACTGGTATTTTTGCCACTGGGGGGCCAAAAGAGAGTGTTTATGCAGAACTCAAGAGATCACGCTTATATTTCACATCCCTATTAATAGACTGGGTCTGCTGGGAAGAGAAGATTCTCATTACTAATAATTTCCTGGACATTATTCCAAACCAAATTGTCCTGAGACGAAGCTGATAGGAAGAATGAGAATGCCGTGTCTCAGGTTTCCAGCTAGATGATTCAGAATTTAAAGTCTCTGTCAAATGTTTTCACCGACCTTCATCTCAGACATTGAATGACTGAGAATCTGATAGCACAGTGGATTCCATTTTCTAGCCGCTGACCTTGACTTCAAACTTTGAATCACACAGGAACTCAGGGTTTTTGTACCCAAGAGGATCCAGGAAAGGGTAACAATTTGAAATCTTTTGTGGGAGGCTCCAAGTCATGGAACTCCTATCCAGTCCCATGGAAGTACTTGTCTCACCTGCTTGAACTTGAACTGGAGGAGGCAATCGTTTTAGAAAGAGAGTAATTTTGAGCAACAAATCGGAAGCCCTAGTCCTCAATTTCTTCCCCAAACCTCCATTCCTTGCAAGAATTTAAGCAACTTCTCTTAGGCTGCCAGCCTTGGGAAAGCAGACACAACCCCTGCTTCCCTCAACATAGACCCCTTCTGAGAGACCTTTGTTTGAAGAGTTGGGACATGTTATATTAATCGCCCTCCTACAAGGAGAGAATGGAGGAGACAGAGATGTAGTTGATGGTAGCCCCTCCCTGCCACACCACAATACTAGTGATCAGAATCTCCAGGTCCTTTAGTATCCTTACAACTAGACTTTCTATATCATGTGTGTTTCCCCTTTCGGGAAACCAGGTGTTGTGAGCTTAGCAGAACCTGTAATGCCATTTAACACTGTGATACCTTCTCTTCTGTCTGACAGCAGCCAGAAGCCTCCTCAAAGAAGGTGGATGATGAGAAAATGAGAAAGGGAAGGAGGGGATGAGAACTCCTGGCTGGAGGAAAATATAACCAGAAAGAGAAAGTAAAGCCAGAGCCACGTGAATCACAAAAATGAAAACAAAAAATGATGACAAAAACACCTCCCAGCAAGTGTATGTATATTTTTGGAATGTAGTAAAACTCTGCTTGGAGAGGGAAATGGCAACCCATTCCAGTATTCTTGCCTGGAGAATCCCATGGACAGAGAAGCTTGGTGGGCTACAGTCCATGGGATCGCAAAGAGTCGGACACGACTGAGCGACTTCACTCACACACTCAAAACTCTTCTATAATACGCCATATGACTCTATAATTTAAACCTGAGTTTCAATCATTTCTGACCATGTCCCATAGTAAGAAATAAATTTTATATTATGACTCAGTGCACATACCCAGTTTTATAAAACATTGTTCAACCTTATGTCATGGGATGCATGCTAACATTTTTTCCTATCTTACCCTTCCTTATTCTACTCAAACCTTTTCTGTTTTATGTCACAAAAAAAAAAAAAAGGAGGCAATGGTGGGTACCTACTAAGTTAATTTCATGATCCACTAATAAATTATAACTGGCAATTTAAAAAATCCTGGTTGTTAAACTTCATGGAGGACAGACTTCTGGAGTCATAGACTCAGAACTGTAGATCATCCATTTCTAGTGTCATCTAATTTTCCAAGTGAAGACACTGAGGCCCTAAAGAAGTTGTAATTCATCCTTGATCACACAGATGGCTGATGGCCAGAACTGCGCTTTTTCCTACAAAGTTACTTGGTAATGCAAGAGGGAGTGTGGTGTAGGACAAAAAGCCTGGGGTTGGAATTCATAGATGTGTTCTATTTAGAACTCTGACTTAGAGCAAATCACTTAAATAATTTAACCCCATTTCCTATAAAACGGGCTTCTGTGTGTGCTGTGCTCAGTTGCTTCAGTCATGTCTGACTCTTTGTGACCCCATGGATTGTAGCCTGCCAGGCTCCTCCGTCCATGGGATTCTCCAGACAAGAATACTGGAGTGGGTTGCCATTCCCCTCTCCAGGGGATCTTCCCAACCCAGAGAATGAACCCAAATCTCCTGCTCTCCTACACTGCAGGAGGATTCTTCACTTACTGAGCCCCCTGAGAAGCCCAAAATAGGCTGCTGGGCAAACCAATTAGGTAAGATACTGGAGAAGCTTTGTAAGTGATGTGGTCCAAAGGTAAAAAGCAACTGGTTTCCCTGCTTTTCTGCAATAGCCTGTGAGGCAAGGGCAGATGTTATCTGTATCTCTAAATCCCTGGCATTGGGACAGAAAGGAAAAAATCTATATAGTAATTGGTCTCTTTCTCTTCATCATAGATTCACAATATCCCTACTTAACTCTCTTCTATCTTTTGAATGATTTTTTTCCTCATTGATTTTATCTATCATTTCTTCATATTTCATAACAAAGATCTTTGTCAGTGTGTTTTGATTTTTGAGTTGAGTTAATCAAGGCCAACCAATGGTCAGAGAGAAGGCAGTCCATGTGGGGTGACAAACATACTCAAAAGCATCTGTGTGGGTCTGTAGCCATACTGGAGCTGTCTGTCTCTCAGGGTGGGAAATAGAAAGGGGCAGACTAGCTATCTGGAGATTCATCTAAGATGTTCCGCCTGTGTCATGAGAGAATGATGATGTTCCGCAAACAGGGACAGAAGGAATGAGTAAGCTGTGTGGATCATGCCATCAGTTGGTTCCAGGGAGAACCATGTTGGCCCTGGGGCTTACCTGAGATTTTCTCTGATCTGAATGTAAACAAGTGTGAAGGTCTCATATGAGGAGAGGCCACTCTTTCACACAGTGGCTTCAGATGGCACCTGGAGGGCAGAGTCTCGTTCACAGGGGGCTTTGTGCAGATACAGTTTCAGTTGGCATCACTCACCTGTCAGGGGTTCTGCTTGGACATTCAGGTTCCTTAGGGTTGAGTATCTCAGGAGTTTAAGGAGGGGCAGGCAGTTCCACATACTTGGTTTACCCTGGCTAAATGCTTTCAGGAGGGTTGAGCTTGATCTGGCCTCATGGTCACCCTGGGGACATTTTTCTGCTTCAGACTGGACAGGGTTCAAGAAAATGGCATTCACTTCCTTCAGGACCTTGGTATGTCTCAGAATATGTCTTAGAACCATAGGAAAAGTTTGCCTGGAAAACACTTAAATAAGTCCATCTGCTTAGCCTTCCTGTTTTATATTCGAAAGATATGACAAGGGTATGGCTCATTTTGTTTTTTCTTCTATCAAAGTAAATTCTGCTCAAATATCTGGTTTGGTTTCTTTAGTAATTTATGCACTCTTAGCTCCGTGATTTTCTGCAGAACCAGGCTTTTATGAGAAACTAGAATTTTCCTGGGGAGAAAATTGCCTTCTCTGTCACTGTAGTCTATATTTAGTGCATAACCACCTGTGTGACATGACCTGCGTTTCCACATCTAAAATGAAGATGCTGTACCTAGCGAGGCTATCTTTGTGGTGGTAAAGAGCACAGATTTGGGAAGCAAGCTGCCTGGATTTCATCCCTACTTTTCCACTTATAAGTGGTGTGACCTTGAGAAAATTACTTAGCCCATCTGTGTTTCAATTTTTTCACCTATAAATTAGTGATGATAATAATAATATCTGTGTCATGAAAATGGTATGAGTTAACACAGTATCCACTTATAGTAACTGCTATATGAGATTTAGCAGTTTTCTCACTCAGATGATCTGTAATTACCCCTGCCATTTTAAATGGGAATGATAAGATTAAAATAATACCATTTTTACACTGGAATAGCTATTTATTGTTTAAAAGACTTGTCTTCACTTAGAGAAGGAACTTATGGTTTCCAGAGGGGAAAGATGAGGGGAAGGGATAGTTGGAGAGTTCAGGATCAAAGGGTCCACACTGCTATATTTTAAATGGATAACCAAAGAGGACCTACTGTATACCACTGGCAACTCTGCTCAGTGTTATGTGGCAGCCTGGATGGGAGGAAAGTTTGGGAGAGAATGGATACATGCATATCTATGGCTGAGCCCCTTTGCTGTCTGTTAAACTATCACAACACTGTTAATTGGTGACATCCCAATAAAAGTTTTTGGAAAGACTTATCTTCATATATTACACTCTGGATGAAGAAACTGAGGCTGAAAAGTTAAGAGATTTGTTTAAGGACCTACTTTTTGAGCAGGGAAACTGAGTCTAGGGCTGACTCTTCGGACTTCCAGTTTCTGGCATCTTCCTAACGTCATCATCCCATTCAGCTGTGTGTTGATGTTCCCCTCTTCAATGGTCCTCCTCTTAACACCCCTCATTATATTAAGATAGTGCCCCTGTTCCCTAAAGTACTAGATGCCACTAGCGACCCAAAAGCAGCCATGGCTTTTCCCGCCCCTTTCTATTTTAATTAAGATGACACTAGCTGCTGTAATAGGTGAACTAAACAGACAGCCATTCATGCCTTAGTCATGTAAAGTACAGTTTAGGTGTTCTCAGTTCATAGGCAGCCTTCCATGCGGTCACTCAAGGACACAGGCATTTTTCCCAAAGTGTCTTCAACCTCCTCTAGGACCTTGGCATTTTCTCCTTCTGAGTGATAGATGAGACAAAAAATCATGTGGATATTTGACCTGCTTTTCAACCACTTGACCTGGAAGTGACACACATTACCTCTTATTACTTCCTTTTATATTTCAATGGCAAAGACTAGTTCTATGGCTCGACCTAGGTACAAGGGGGGTGGTGGGGAAATGTAGTCCCTGGCAGGGCAGTCCCTTCTTGGTGACACTCTAGAGAAGCATGAATGTTTAGCCAGCAGCTAGTTATCTTGGGCAAGCTCACTCACCGCATGGATTCAAGCACTTGTCAACCATGCCTATGCTCTCCGCATTTTCTCTCATATTGGTGCTTTATTTCTATTCCTGCTGCCATCTCCCTAGTTCAGGCCCTTTTCATTTCCCACTAAGATATCATGATTGCTCTTTAAGTAATTCCCTTACTTCTGTTCTGCACACTTTCCCAAGTCGCCTATGGACCACAGCCAGATTAATCATCCTGAGCTACTCCTTCAAAATGTCATTTTCATTAGCTCCATCCAGAAACTCAACAAACACATCGGGCCTCCTATCCACACAGTGGTAGGTACTGAAAGGACACAAAAAATGATCCCTGCATTTAAGCTGCTTAAATGAATGATGGCCCAGGACAGGAGTAAGTGCTAGGATAGAGGTGCCAATAAATTGCTATATGTGTATAGAGGAGGGAGATATCAATGTCTCAGAAAGGAAAAGCAATTCTAGTTAAGAATTATTAAGGAAAGTGAAGCACACAACTCTGGAGGATGTAATAAGAGTGTAATTTCTGAAACTGAGCTCAACTCTTTGGGCCTGGATGAATTTAATTTCAGGGGGCTGAGAGAGATGTGTTCTAGGAAGCTGTCACTGCTCTCACCTCCTTTTAATAAAAATGAATGATTTTGGTGGAAGACTTGCTTCTCAAGCTTATGGTTGATGTGAATTTGGGAGCTAAACTAGTATTTTTGAAGTAATGAATTCTTGAAATTCTCTGGATAATATTCTAAACTTGAGGTTAGAAAGAAAAAAGACAAATGAAATATCTCATATATAATATTCTTCTGTGTATGTTTATCCTTTTGGAAATGATAGAATCAAGGAATTTCTATTTATATTTTGGCTCAGAAGTGATCACAAATTAGCTTTGTATCAGTGAGCACAACAGAAGTTAGATCCTGAATCATCTGGCTGAGTTTCAGGAGGAAATAAGTCAATGAGTTACCTTCCTCCATGCCTCTTTACCTGGTGTTCCCTACTTCTGAAGTAATAGCTTTGGGGAAAAGAAACAGTGAGAAGCTGGCTATGCCCTGATGAACAGAAGTTTGGAAAATCAGTCTAAACATCTGAACTCTGGGAATTAACTGGAAGTGCTGTGATTGGAAGCATAAAGTGGTGTCTGAAGACCCAATTCTATTTCCCTGGATACCCCAGGATGAAATTCAAGGGGTCTGTTAAACTGAACCATGGTTTGGATGGAATGATTAGAATCATGACCCCATAAGCCAGACTCCATTCCGAAGAGGAAGACACTGAAGCATCTTCCACTCATGGGCCAGGCTGAAGGAACATGGGGTGGATCCATACTCTTAATAGGTGGTCTTCTTCTGTTTTTGTAAATACCCAGTGCTAAAGAATCATACGAGGGGCTGTCTTCTGAGTCAGCATGGATCTACACCTTGAAATGTTGAAACAGAAGCTCCAGTGGCCCCTTGTTAGTGTCACTGTAGAGGAATTCCTCCTGTGGTAGAAAGCAGGAATCAAGAAGGCTTTAGGAGGAGGGGCCTTTGAACATCCCTCTGAATACCAAAAATATTCAGACTCCCATCTTGCCATTTATAGCCTCCACTGTCTGGTCAAGAGCTTGGACCTGAGGATCAGAAAATCAGGGTTTCAGTCCCAGCTCTGCCACTGACTGTTCAAACATTGGACAGGTTAGCTCACCTTTCTGTGCCTCAGTTTCCTTATCTGTGAAATGGAGATATAATAGTAATATGTCCTCAATATTTGTAGTAATATTAGTAGTTGTCCTCAGAAAACAGTTAAAAAATCTGTTGATCAAACATAAGCTGATAGACTTACTGCAGTTAGGGAAAGATTACCACTGGCAAAGAATATATATCTCAAGAGGGAGCAGTCACAGGAGGATTTTTATAGGAC